>BFEA01000396.1:473278-494195 GCA_003427395.1 Chara braunii
TTTTTTTTTTTTTTTTTTTTTTTTTTTTTTTTTGGGATAAATGCTCCAATCTATTCGTGGGGAGCAACACGTGCTGGGAAACCGGGCCCAGTGTCGCATGTAGAATATACAAATGATTTGAAATACCAGGGCCATTACTTGGCTTCGGCTAAGAACAATATGAAAACTATGAAAAAAGTTCACAAAGATTTAGGAAAAACATGGATAACTGTTGACCTTTGCTAGGCTACTTAAGCAGCAATTACCACAAAAGTCCTTCGAATGCTCAAAACCCCTGGACTCCCCGACAAAACACTCTAAAGTTCTATAACACTTTCTAATTCCCTGTCGAGCTCTCCCATGCCTCATGCCCCCACCCTGCTAGATTACAGGGCAACACGACTCACCCCAGCTCCAGCCAGCGTCTTCTCAACAACAACCCTTGGTTTTCCCTTGGAATGCCCAGCCCAAGGCATCCCCAAATCTCTCTACCAGGCCTCACGCTCCTGCTATCAACAGGTTACAGGGCAACCCCCCAGCAGCGGCCAGCGTCGTTCGGGCATCGGAAAAACGCAGGTCCATGAATATAACAGCATCAAAGATGCCTAAAATGAGTTTGATTGCCCCTGAACCAGGGAATTAACTGAGCAGGGACGACCTTTGATGATAGGTCTTTTTTTTTGAGAAAAATCTGAAGGGGCTAATAGAAGAAAACAGACATCTATACAGTACTAAATGCAGAGGCCCCTTGTTTTTTGGAAGAACATTCAGATCGAGAAATACCTGCCTTAGAGCCTTTCAGTAGCGCACCCCTACCTGCCTCATCCCTATATCCCGATACTGGGTTAGACAACCCGAACCAAAAGAGGAGCCACCCAGGTCAATCAAGGGGGGGGTAATGCTTCGCCGAGATCAGGAATTCGAACAGCCTGGTCGAGACCCCAGATCCTGAAACGGGCCTCGACAGTCACAGGAGAAGACAAAATCAAGAAAACTCAGTTTACTAACACAGTGGACCGAGAAACTATGCGACGAGTCACAAACTTTCTCGAACAAAGTCTCACAGGCTACTGGGCCCACCGACGAGTCGCGCGGAAGCGGCTCTCATTCGTTTTCGTCGGGCGCCCTCATCCCTGCACACCGCCTTCCCTCGTCGCTGCCGCCAGTCAGCTGGTGGACCCCGTGGTTGCGTTGACCCCACCCGTTTTCTAGCTTTCTCCCTCCCTCCCTCCCTCTCTCTCTCTCTCTCTCTCTCTCTCTCTTTCTCTCTCTCTCTCTCTCTCTCTCTCTCTCTCTCTCTCTCTCTCTCTCTCTTTGTGCGAGAAAACTCTCGATTACAAGATCACATCGAAGGTCTGATGGACAGGTGTTGTCCGAAAAACAGAGAGGCGAAACCCAAGCGACGAACTCAATGAGAAAAACACATACTTGCCCGAATCGGAAGTTCAATCGACGTTGCCGGCGAGTTGTCTCACGTCCCTCGAGACTTTCGACTAAGCGCTCTCGCTGGCGCAGGACGCGAGTACCCAAGCGCCGCCCTCTCTCTCTCTCTCTCTCTCTCTCTCTCTCTCTCTCTCTCTCTCTCTCTCTCTCTCTCTCTCTGCAAGAAAGGTTGGTTGCAGTGACGAAAGTTTCTATTGCAAGATCGCATCAAAGGCCAGATGACATTGTGCTATACGAAACCCAAGTAGCCAGCTCAATGATGAAAAAGCATACGTAGGGCAATCCAATCGACCGTCCTCCCTAGTACTATTTCTTGTACTATTAGTGACTGGGTTACGAACTCACAGATACCGCATCCATAGCCATCGAATCAGCCCGTCGACGTTAGCAGCGGAGTGAGCGGAGATGTCGGCAAGGACCACGTGCTTGTCCTCACTTCCTGTAGCATACTGCGTAGCCACACGGACCCTGCAGGGCCCGTCCCGGACATTCAGCCTAAAAGCCTAAAACTTAGGGCTTACAGGCCCCGGTCGTTTCAGCCTGAAAGCTGAAAAACGAGGGCCTGCAGGCCCTACCCCGTTTCAGCCTATTTCTGGGTCTTTTCAGACCCAGAGTTTTCAGCCTGAAACGGAGGGTCATTTTCAGGCCCTCATTGTTTCGACCTGCCCCTAAGACTCAGGCACGTAAACGGGGATGCGGAACAGGCCAAGAATAGCCTGTTCCTCATGAGTTTGAGCAGGACTTGCAGCTGCAGCCCCTGCCTCCCTTCGGCAGGCTCAGGAGGCACACCCGGTAGTACATAGGAAGTTCCCATGCACTTTACGGGTAGGTAGTTCAATAGGCACGAGGTAGTCTTCAGGATTCGGCCGCAGCACTCAGGAGGAGCGCTGCAGTAGTCTTCAACGCTAGGCAGGTATTAGCGCTAGCTGTAGTCTTCGGCGCTGGGCGCCCATAGCCTTAGAGGTAGTCTTCAGCGCTGGGCGCTATGATAGGTGGTAGATTGTAGAGTGGGAGAGAGAGATTGGCGGAGGCCAGTGGTACTTACCTGTGGCGCCATCGCTCCAGCTCCATCTTCGTGGTACCTGCATCAAGACGCCAACTTCACAGGTTAGTACTGGACACATAGAGAGAGAGAGAGTTCTTCTTCTTCCTCTTCTAAGTCCACCTTCTCTTCTCACCCTCTCGCCACCTGACTTCTCAGACTACGACAGAGAGAGACAGAGTTGTGACTTGAGACTTGACGACATTGGATCCAGACTTGACGACATTGGATCCAGACTTGACATTTGGGATTCAGACATTTCGACGAGGGACTATTTGGGCTTGTGCCGAAAACTTGGTGTTGACGACATTCCCATCTTCCCCCTCCTCTTCGTCTATCCCCTTCCTCTTCATTTGTGTATGGTATGGGCTGGCGCAGTCTTCCTGTGTGAAGCGCCAGGCCCATTTCACACCATGTAACGATGATGATGATGTGTGTTCAGGGCTGCATTGCAACATTGATTGTTCGGATCACTAGTATCTAAGTCTTCCGTTGTGCTATCTTATACTTTGTATTGAAAGGTCGGTCCTTGTTCTGGTTTGCACGTTACAGTATGCAACAGTTTGGTATCGGAGCGGACCTCTCATTCAGAGGMCCCGCTCAATCAAGTAGCCAGCTTGCGATCTATTGATCACTCATTAGTAACGCAAGTAGGACTTAGTCAAATCTCTGAATTTTTTTTTTTCTCGCAACAACTATCTGAAATTTCTGATATTCGCATTTCATTTTACCTGAAAATTTCTGATATTAGTAGTTCGTTTTTACGTAGCAAACATCTGAAAATTTCTGATAAATCGCATTTCGTTTGTCTGAAAATTCCCGATAGTAGCATTTCGTTTCTCTGATATTCGCATACATAGCTGAAATTTCTGAAGTTAGTATTTTCGTTCTCTAGGCATATTGGGATAACTATAGAAGTGGTCATATTCTCGGCAACTGAAATTATTCTTTTATGAAAATCACATTTCCATTCTATCTCGCAAATTTTTTTTTGAAAACCGAATCTTGCGAAGCCTACCAATATTGCGTTAGGCATATTCGGAGGTTGCTATATTCTCAAAAAATGGATTTCGTTCTTTTCTGAAAATCGCATCTTTATTCCATTTCGCAAATTTTTTTTCAAGATCGCAGTTTGTAAAAGCCGAAACTTTGTGGAACCTAGCCTAGAACTCGTTCATAATACTCTTCTGACATATCCTACTCATCATAGATCGACAGATATAAAAAAAAAAAAAAAAAGGGAAGTAGTCCTCTTTTATTTTTTATTTTATTTTATCTGTTGATTAGGGCCGGAGGAAAGTATTGTTGGGTTGGTTACCTACCTGTGTTTTCCCTCCTACCCACCCCTTGCATGCATCCCGGTTCGGTACGGTGCCACGTCAACAGCGCCACGTCACAATGCCAGATCAGCAGTGCACGTCACAGTGCCAAGTCACAGTGCCACGTCAGCAGTGCCACGTCACAGTGCCAGATCAGCAGTGCCACATCAGCAGTGCCAGGTCACAGTGCCACGTCAGACACAGTGCCACGCCAGCAGTGACATCAGACACAGTGCCTCGTCAGCAGTACCACGTCAGACTCAGTGCCACGTCAGCAGTGACGTCAGACAGTGGCACGCCAGCAATGCCACAGCAGCAGTGCCACGTCAGCAACATGACGGGCCTGCCAGGGCAACTTCCCAACGAGTCCCTTGCCGCCTACCAGTAGCGGTTCCACGCTCAGATTGAGGCCGAGGAACAATGCCAGCTGGCAGCCGAGGCTGCCCGCGTACAGGTTGAAGAGGCAGCAGCAGCAGAGCAGCTGCGACTACAGGCCGACGCAGACGCAGATGCCCAGGCTCGCCGCAAGGAAGCCCACGATCTGCTGCAGCGGCATGAAGCCAACAGCATCGGCAGACTCAGGTTCTGGCACTTTCAACCGAACGGCGACGAGGCAACACCGGAAGAGAAGCACAAGGAGTTCCTCTCCAAACTCGTGACAAGAATGTTGTACGCTTGCAACTACCAACGGTCAGAGTTGGAGAGACAGTACCAGGACCTGACGCAACAACATCAGGAGTTGGCAAAGCTCCGCCGCATAGTGCAGAGCCACAAGGATGCAACTCGGGCACTCAATGCCCGATTGCTGAACCTGGAATAGGCTGTACCAGGACCAGCTGCTGGGGCTTCCAGCAGTGCACCCTCTAGCCGCCAACTGGAGGACCGCGTTGACCACGTAGTGGCAATGCTCGGCGACATAAGCATTTTCGTTGCGCCGACCACCACCATCAGCAGTCAGCTGCATACATTGAAGACCGAGGTCCAGCAGTTGCAGTCGACGAACGCGGACGACAATCCGAAGATGTACAAGTCTACAAGATGCCAACTTTCAATCTGGAGAGGTTCGACGACTACACGCAGCAGGATCCGGTCCCCTGGTGGGAAGCATTCACAACGCAACTCAGGATTCTGCCCGTAGCCAAGCATGCGTACATCGGCGCCCTGTTCCTGAACTCAGAGGGCGGATGCCAGACCTGGTTGAGCCACCTGGCAACCTCCCACGGCGTCGACGTACCAGACTTGAAGGACAAAATCACATGGGAGGAACTGACACGATTGTGGAAGAAGCGGTTCATCGTCGACGACGCGCCGACACTCGCCATCAGCCGTCTGTTCACCATGTCACAGGGCAACACTGCAACACGGGACTGGCTCACGGAGTGGCAGAAGATTGCAGCAGTGCCCAATCTGGACCTTGCTTTCACTCATCTCAGACGTGAGTTCTACAACAGATCCTGCGCTGCATTGAGCCAGGCTCTTGGTGATCGCGAGCAGTACTCCACTTTCGCCGAGATTATCGACAAGGCGAGAGAGATCATCAAGACCAACAGGTCAGCTGCACACGAGAGATCAACATGGCAGCCGACCTGTGTGGAGAAGGCACGAACTGGTCCGCGACAGCAACACTTCGCTGCAGTCCAGCAGGACAGTGGAGATAACCCAGCAGCCACTCCAGCATCAAGTGACGGAGATCAGGTGGCTGCTGTCCAGCCGCGAAGCAACAACAAGTCTCGCAACAATGGGAAGGCGAAATCCGCATCGCAGGCCGGAAATGTTGGCTTGACCGAGGCGGAGTACAAGGTCCGCGGCCGCTACGGCAATTGCTACTGGTGCAACAACACCAAGCACAAGACCTCCCTGTGCCAAGATCAGGGCAAGGAGGATGTGCGACCCCGCCTCAGCTCGGGAAACTGAGCTCCGCGGAAGGTGAGGCAACTCCACCTTCTGCTCCGGCAGATTCGGCCACCTTGCTAGCGGCCTCCTGCATATCTGGGGAGGATGCGAATGTCACAAGTCCTCGGTATACTTACGAGGATTATGCTGTCCACTTGGTTCCACCGCTTGACCAACCGCTCCACGTGCAACAATCCACCGCATGCACGGTTTCATCGCCATTGGCAACCGATTCGGCACCTTCGCCGCAACCTATTGCCGGGGATTCGACGTCATGGTCAAGACTTGAAGAGCTCGACCCATTGACGTTCACAAACTTCCAGTGGATGCCCGTTCCCTTGACCGGACGATTGCCGAAACCGCATTGCAATGTGCTCATGGCACAACTGCGGGATAACTTGCACACTGCAGTACCAGCTCCGTTGATGGACGCCGGAGCAGAGGTTGTCGACCTTCACGCTTACATTGCGAAAATCGACCGAGAGTTCAAGACACAACGGTACGACGACATCGACGCACCATTGTTATACATACGCATTCAGGTCGGAGAGGCGACCTGCAGTGCCTTGATCGATTGCGGAGCGTCGCGCAACTACATCAACCAGGACTTCATGGTGCGCACCGGCCTTGGCCCACGCGTCCGGAGGAAGTCCCAGCCTACGCAAGTCACGTTGGCAGACGGTCACACGCACAAGTCAATTGACCGGTGCATTGATAACGTCCCAGTGTACTTTGCCCCTCACGCAAGTGAGGCGGTGTCCTTTGACATTCTGGACACCAAATTTGACATGATCTTGGGCATGTCATGGCTGCGAAGCGAGGATCACCCGGTGAACTTCTTCCACCGCACCGTTCACATTCGTGATCGGAACGGAGTACTAGTTCCATGCACGGTGCCTCTTCCTCATCCTTCGATCAGCTGCCACGTGGTATCCGCCGCAAGCATGCGAGCTTCCATCATCAGAGACGACATSGAGGAGATGGGGGTGTGTTTTCTCCACGCCCTCCCGCCCAATGACCCTTCATCGACGGACTCACCTTCGGATCCACGCATCACCGAACTTCTCGACGCCTACAGCGACGTCTTCGAAGGCCCGCACGGGGTAGTACCGGATCAACCCATCCGCCACGAGATCATCCTCAAGGATGGGGCCGTACCTCCGCGCGGTTGCATCTACCGAATGAGCGAGGAAGAGTTAAGTGTGCTTCGGGCGCAACTCGACGACCTTCTGGAGAAAGGCTGGATTCGGTCTAGCTCATCGCCATACGGTGCTCCTGTTCTCTTTGTCCGGAAGAAGAACAAGGACCTGCGGTTGTGCATCGATTATCGCAAGCTCAACGCGCAGACGATCAGGAATGTCGGCCCTCTCCCACGCATCGACGACCTTCTCGAGCGATTGGGCGGCGCCCAGTTTTTCTCTAAGCTGGATCTCAAGTCAGGGAACCACCAACTCGAGATTCGCAAGGAGGATCGTTACAAGACCGCGTTCAAGACACGGTATGGGCATTTTGAATGGCTGGTCATGCCATTTGGCCTTACGAATGCCCCAACCACTTTCCAAGTGGCTATGACAACGGAGTTCTGACACATGCTGGATCGGTTTGTACTCATCTACCTCGACGACATCTTGGTGTATAGTCGGAGTTTGGACGAGCATGTGGAACACCTGCGCACCGTTTTGGAGCGGCTACGACAAGCCAAGTACAAAGCAAAACGCGACAAGTGCGAGTTCGCACAGCATGAGCTGGAGTACTTGGGACACTATGTGACGCTGCAAGGCATCCGTCCGCTTGCGGACAAGATCGAGGCCCTACGAGTATGGCCCGAACCCACCAACACCATGGACGTTCGTTCATTCATGGGTTTGGCGAGCTACTATCAGCGATTCATCACCGGATACTCCAGGATTGTTGCACCTATGACGAGGTTACAGTCGCCAAAGGTGTCATTCGTATTCGATGACGACGCACGCCGCTCATTCCAAGCACTTAAGATGGCTATGCTCATGGCACCCGTCCTTAGCATCTATGACCCCACCCTGCCGACGCGAGTGACTACGGATGCTTCTGGCTATGGCATTGGGGCAGTCTTGGAACAACACGATGGCGACGACTGGCACCCTGTGGAGTATTTCAGCCACAAAGTGCCTCCCATCAACTCGCTTGATGATGCAAGGAAGAAGGAGCTGCTCGCATTCGTGATGGCTCTCAAGCGCTGGCGGCACTTCCTCCTTGGGCGTCGTAGGTTCACATGGGTCACAGACAACAATCCATTGACCTACTATAAGACGCAGGACACGGTGAGCAGCACGATCGAACGATGGATGTACTTCATCGACCAATTTGACTTCACACCGAAACATGTCCCCGGCCTCTCCAATCGCGCAGCAGATGCACTCTCGTGAAGACCTGATCTTTGCGCTATAACACATCATGCCTTCGCATTCGACGAGGAGCTTCAGCGACACTTCATCCGGGCATATCAGTCTGATCCGGACTTCGGCACGTTCTATGCACAGCTATCTTCGGATCACCCGTCGGCCAGCCATTACCGCATTGCAGACGGGTTCTTGCTCCTCCACTCAAAAGGCAAGGACTTACTATGTGTCCCACACGACCTTCGTCTTCGGACTCGCCTCCTCGGCGAGTATCACGATTCACGACTCGCCGGCCATTTTGGAGTCAACCGCACAATTGCACGGCTTCGACAGCGATTCCGATGACCCGACCTCATTACCGACGTCACTCGGTATTGCGACTCTTGCGAAGTTTGACGACGCAGCAAGCCCAGCAACCGCAATCCCTACGGCGAGTTACACCCGATGCCTATCCCACGAGAACCCGGTCTCTCCATTGCCATGGACGTCACCAGTCCGTTTCCTCGCGACCGGCTCGGGCACGACGGCATCCTCACGGTTGTGGACCGATTGAGTAAGTACGCGCGGTTTCTACCTTGCAAGTACTACTCCACGGCCCCTGAGCTGGCACGCCTCCTGCACACTGGTTGGATTTGTGGCCACGATGTACCAGAAGACATTGTCAGCGACCGCGACACTCGTTTCATGTCGGCGTTTTGGACTGCTCTCATGCAGRAGTCCGGCACAACAATGAAACCAAGTTCGGCTCGRCAYCCTCAGACAGACGGGCAGACGGAGCGGGCACATCARACCGCTCAAATGATGCTTCGTRCRCTCATCCGTCCGGACCAGAAAGATTGGGTTGACCGCCTCCCCGACATCGAGTTCACCTACAACACTTCGGTGCATCCGGCGATCGGCGTGACTCCATTCGAGTTGCACCACGGTGGACGGAAAGGCCGGATCTTCGCTCACACCTCCAAACGACTGATTCACCACACCGCAAATTTGGCACACTGCCCCTCGGAAAAAGAATCGTCGACGTGTCGCCAACCAGACAACACTTCCTTCTGTTAAAAATATCAACGTTGCTGCCAATCTCGGCAGCATGATCCCATTGACTATATTGTTGTTGCCATGCCGCTGATTGAGCAGCACCTCCCCACACTCACAAAAAACATTGGCGTCGCACGACAAATCCGGCAGGCTGCAACACCTTTGCCGCGGCAGCAGTCCGACAACATCTCCCCACCAACAGTGTCGTTGCCGCCGTCCAACCCTGACGCAGTCCACCGGCCGAGGCACCCATGCAAAGGTGGGGCAGTGAGCTCCCAGCCTTGGCTATGGTTGCCTTCCTTTGCTCATGCAGACCACCACTTCCTTCACTAGCAGCACTTCCTCCCCCTCCTCTCTGGCAGCACCACCCCACGGTAGCAGCTAGCCAGCATTCACTTAAGTGAATGGCCCGGCAACACTGCCACAAGTGTGAGGTTGTTGGGTGCAATGTTGACTTTTATAGCCAGTCGAAGGCATGTGGCAGCTGCTTTGCCCACAGCCAGGCAAAATCCGTCGGTGCTCCTGGCCCTCGATCTCGATCAAGGGCCAGGAGCTTGATGCCTCAGTTTTTCCCTAGGGGAACCAACGTCATTAACCCATAGGAGTATCCGGTCGTTTTTCTAAGCCAAATACTCCTGTAAATGGTTGTACTCAGCCATTTGTACTCAGCCATTTACTTCAGCCTGCTCAAAACGAACAGGCGCAGTCCCATCAACCCCTAAAACTTTATGGGGCTGCACCTGATCTGGGGCCGCGACCATATTCGCGGTCGTGACTCTCTTTTTTCCTTTCTTTTCTTTTTTTTCCCCTTCTTTCTCCTTTGTTTTTTTCCCCCCCTTAATTTCTCGTTGAGAAGGAGCTGCTTGTCATCCAAAACGAACGAGTCTCCCCCCCCTCAACCTACATTCGTTTCACTCAGTCGAACTAGAGTCAAGCTCAACAGGGTCTACTTCCCCCCTCGCCCCGTGCGCCTGTACCCGGGCACCAATGACGCCAGGTACATGTGACGGTCTGCAGCTCGTTTTTCAAGTGAACGGGCGCAGACCATCAGCCATAGGACCTAGGGGGGACTTAAAACATGTGCCGATGTAATTTTTCTCAGCCCTAACCGCAAGTTCACTCGATTTTGCTCATCCCATCGATGGAGGCAACGAGTAGCGAGCTGCAAGGTTGGAGACTTACCTGTTGGTCATTGCATTCCTCGTCGTTGTGGATTCAATCACCCACCAGGTAAGACACTCATCTTTCCCACAGTAGTAGTAATAATAGTAGTCATAGTGTATATTTTCATGTCCTCGGCGGTAGATTCATTCAAATTTGCTCTTCCTATAGATGTTTGTCTAGCCCGTTCGTCAAAACGAACGGGCACGTTCAGAAAAATCACGAACAGAAAAAAAAACAGGGAAAATTAAAAGAAATTAAAAAATCTAAGACGAATCTAAAGGAAGAAATCCAAAGAAAAAAAGGACAAAAAAACGAAAAAAAAAAAACTTACCTTGTTGCAAAAAACAGTCGCCTGGTTTCACTAGCGCCGTCAAGTGCACTGGGGACCATGTGCCCCTGTCACTTCAGAAGACGCCAGATGGCGTGTCCAAACGTAGCAAGTTAGTTTTTTTTTTTTTTTTTTTTTTTTTTTTCCATTGGCTTATGCCAACGGTCACTTCTAAGTTTGTCGTGTGGCTTTTCAGCCACGCATTTCCCATGCCGCAAACCCAAGTTCGATCTCATCAGGGATCGAAGAAGTTTTGGACCATTTCTCGATTTATGCGTGTCATCCTTGCACAGGGGTCATGCAGTTCACGCGGCCTATCTCGACCGTGTGATCTCTGTGATTGCACGGTCGAGATGGACTGCGCCATCTGCAAAGTGATGCAGCTCCAAAAGGAGCTATGCCCAGTAGGCCACAACATATCAGATTCGATCTCGGTGTATGTCGGGTAAGAGTCGAGTGGTGTAACCTATTGGGCTAGCTCCTTTCACGAAAGTGATAGGATCAGGTCTTTTATAATAAGAGCTTGCCCAGTCGCTATCCCCCCCGCTGGGGCCTTGCAGCCCCTGCCTGCATGAGGCTTTGCAGGTCTCGCATGCTTGAGGCTTAACAAGCCTCACTTGCTGGCCTTCCCCCGTCGGTTGGCTGCGTGGCCATGACTTAACTGGCCACCTAACCGCGCAGGCCTCGGCATCGGTCTATCGACCCCCTAGCTCGATGTTGAACCCCGTGGCCCCAATAAATAAAACAATCTTCCTATTCCTCCCGTGCCGAGGCCCCATACTCGGCGCATCCCTCTTTTTAACCTACTTAGGTCTTACTTTAACATTTTCATGCCCACGCTCTTCTGCTGTTTTGATAAGAATGAAGCACTGCAGCTACTGTCGTTACTCTCGAACGCCACAAGCGCACGGACTAAAACTCGAAAACTTTTAGTCTCTCAGTCATAAGTAAGGTCAGAATATACTTTTGGCAAATGTGTCTCTCATCAAGTCCTTCAATTCAACGAAAGAGTCGGACAATGTCCGACATTTATAATCCCCGGCAAATACCCTTCTTGCCCCGAAAACGTCCTCCTTTTTTTTTTTCTTTTTTTTTTTTGCATCCTTCCCGAACATAAATCATATCGAACGTTTTTTTTTTCTTCATTTTTCCTGAACGTAAATTATATTGAACGCAGTTGTCCGTTATAATGTAGTCAAGTGAGCACAAGAAGTTCAACCCGTTTTGGATCTGACTAGAGAATCTTGGCATTGAACATGACGGCTTGACCCTTTAAGCAAAAACTCAAAATCTCCACACAAACGATCTTTCTGAAGTATTATATCGGACAAACGATTCTTCCAATCTTCCAAGTTAGGACAACTAATTGTCTCGTAGTTCATCACATAGTCGTTACATTTGATATGATGGTTTTCAGTCTCCGAGATGATCTGCGGGGTTTCAAAATGAAACCTTTAGAAGAACCTTCCCGTTCGATATGAACGTTAAACTTTGGATTAATGTTTCCCAAGGAAATTTCTAGATGTGTTCAAAGAGTAATTGAAGTATTAGGAAGCTAGATAAGTTTTTATACCGGTTGGATCTTGGGGGAAAGAAAAGAGACTTCCGTGAAACCCTTCAACCCGACCAATGACATTGAACATGACACTCTGACCTAGTGCGAGAAAAGAGGGTCTTCATGTAGATAAACTAAGTTTATGATATTCAAATTGATGGTTTGTGTTAGATTTTATGGTTACATAAAAAAGTGTCACATACAATATTAGATTGCATTTGACAACAAACAAAAGGAAAACCCTAAACCTTCTCTCTGCTCACCAGATCACATGCGATGATTCATTCGGGGTGCAATACACTTCAAAGTTCAACTCGTCTCGGATATGGCGAGCAGGCCGAGAACCATCGTATTTGATATGAAAGTTTGACTTTGTAAGGGGGGTTAAATGTTATCATGAACGTAATTTCTCAATGATATCTAAGTGATGCGTGTTGAGTTAGACGACTGTAAAACGAAGCGTCATATATACTGTTTGTCTATACTTTTTCAATGAATATAACGATGTCTCTAGAATACCATTCTTCGATAACGAATGCGATGATTCTTGGATATGTCCACAAATTTAACAACTAAACTTATGTTAGGTTTGTAAGGTGCCCATAGAAACATCATATCCAATATGATGGTTTGGCATGTGACAAAAACAAGAAGTCCCTACGAAATTTTTCTTCCAGAACCGTCATATCGAACATGATAATCATCCCGAAGTGTCATCAATCCAAGCTAAACAAATCCACTCAAAAGTCTAGGTGTGTCTCACGTACAAAATAAAATAATTTTTTCCTCACATACAACGAGTTCAAAGGATTAATACTCAAAGGAATGAAAGATAAAAACACTGTGTTTTTATGAGTCAAAGAAATGAAAGTTAAAAAAAAACATTGTGTTTAAAAAAAATCCTCCATATTAAAAAATCATCGTTTCAGGGTAAGAATTTTTTTTCTTGTTCAAAATTTTTCAATTTTCTTTGATAAGTTTCTTCTAAAAGAAGGTTTCCATTCAGTTACATCTATTTGTTGACGATGAAATACGAGTCAAGATAAGTATAGAAAATATCGTAATTAGACTTTCATTCTACTACAAAAATTATCTTCCTTATTTAGATGGGATTAACCATTTCTTACATTAACTCCTTATAATAAAATGACAATCTAATTAAAATATTTAATGAACTTGTACAAAATTTCATTCCATCTCAAGCACGTAGTTGAAACAAGAAGGGATACCCCATTTTGGGAAGGAAAGTTTCTAAGTCATATATCAAATTTTAAAAATGGAATAACATTTTTTAAGGTGCAATGGTAATTAAAATCTTAGAATAATTTTATATTATGAAATCTATGAAATTTTATGTTGTTGTATGCGTCTAGAGAACCTTGGTTGTACTCTATCATAGACTACCCGCGAATGAGTTATTGACCTACGTTACCCGATCGGACGTCCGGACCCCCCCTGACCGTCCGGGGTTGTCCGATCGGACAACCGGTTGGTCGTCCGCCCGGGCCCTGTGTCCGATCGGTGGGGAAATTAAGGGGAGCGCTTCCATGGGGAATCAGGCGTCATGAGGGTGATAAGCGGGCAGGGGCGAAGCGGGAGGGCTGAAGGGAAAAAAAATTTCGAGGTCGGTGGGACCTCGAAAACCGAAAATGAAAATGGCCCAATCTGGGCCGTCAGATCTTTGAGATCGACGGCCCAGATCGGGCCGATTTCAAATTCAAAATCCGAGGCGCTGCGACCCTTTCTCGCGCGCGACTTCGCCCTGCCCTGTTGGTGGAGTTCGGCGTTGCAGTTGCCAGACTCCGACGCCCAACGGCCGCAACCCACGCGCCATCGCCCGCCCGCGCCAGGTGAGTTTGCTTCCCTCCGTCCCACACCTCCTCCTCCCCCTCGCCCCTTTCTTCTTCTTCTACCTCGACGTCCTCCTCCTAGTCCTCGTCGACCTCCTCCTCGTCCTCGTCTTCCTCCTCCTCGTCCTCCTTCTCCTCCTCCTGCTTTGCGTCATCGTCCTTCACCTCTTCTTCTTCTATCTCGTTGTCCTCCTCATTGTCGTCGTCCTCCTTCTCCTCCTCCTCCTCCTCTTCTTCCTGCTCTTCTACCTCCTCCTCCTCCTCGTCTTCCTCCTCCTCCTCCTCCTCCTCCACCTCCTCCTCTGCGTCATCGTCCTTCACCTCCTCTTCTTCGTCAATGTCAACGTCCTCCTCCTCTTCCTCCGCTTCTCCGTTTGGCTCCCTCCACCTAGCGCGCGCATTTTCCCGCCATTTCCCCCCACCCAGCGTGCACATTTTTCCGCCATTGTCCCCCTGCTCCAACTCTGATCTCTATCCCCCTCCCTTCGATCACCACCCGATCCCGACCTCCGCACTCCCGATTCCCTCCAATTTCTCCGTTCTCGTTTGCGCTACTTGATTTCTCATCTCCCCTTCCCTCCCCTCCAATCGCTCGCTTCCCTTGCTGGCCCCGTTCCGCTGCTCGATCGAATTCCCACCCGCCCACCCGCCCACCATTGCCTTGCTATTCCGGATCCCGCTCTTCCTATCACTATCGACAGTGTCGAGCGGAATTCATAAAGTGTTGATCAAAATCCAATCAATCAATCAATCAATCAATCAATCAATCAAACAATCAATTAATCAATACAATCAATCAATAATCAATCAATAATCAATCAATCATTCAATCAGTCGGGATCTCGATGAACCGATTGGTTCGATAGGATCTGATCAAGATCCTATTGAACCAATCGGTTCGACTATCAATCAATCAATCAATAGGGATCCCGTCGAACCGATTGCCTACCTATCTGTCTATCTATCTGTCTACCCACCCGTCAATCAATCAATCAATCAATCCACCCCCCCCAAACACCCCACCATCACACCTTGCACACCATATCTGAATTTTTTTTTCGTTTTTGCTCAGAACAGCCTTAATTTTTTTTTGGCGGGTCCCCTAGTGGTACGCAGACCCCCCCGTTTTTTTTTTTTTTTCGTTTTTTTTTTTTGGCAAAAGAGCCGTTGTTCGATTTTCCGAACAACTCCCCCCTGACCGTCTCGGGGAGACGTCTCCCAATCGGACAGCTGAAAGCCTAGTTATTGACATAATTTACGCGACAAAGAAAAACAAGAAAACTATAAGATTATAGGTCGTGTAGTCTTAGTTTGTCAAAAAAATAAAAAAATAAAAATTCAGCTATTTTTTTATCTTTTTTATTTTATTGAGAATAGTAAAATATATTTTTATCATGTTTTTGCGATTCAGCATCGGGCCTTCGTGATCGTCGCCAATTACAGAGAGAGAGAGAGAGAGAGAGAGAGAGAGAGAGAGAGAGAGAGAGAGAGAGAGAGAGAGAGAGAGAGAGAAACAAAGAAAGAGAGATACACGTGTTGTTGTCTTCTGCATAAGACAACGCACCGTGACTTTCTTTCGGGTTGAATACAACCAAAATGGCTTCACACCCTGATAAAGATTGTATAAAAGTTAACTTCCGATCAAAGACAACCAATATAAGAGTGAGTGAGGGTCCTTTGTGTTAGGGTGGAGATGCAAGTGTATACACACACACACACACACACACACACACAGAGAGAGAGAGAGAGAGAGAGAGAGAGAGAGAGAGAGAGAGAGAGAGAGAGAGAGAGAGAGCACGTCCTACCATCTTCCCCAAGTAACGCACCCTTATAATGAATATAAGCAATCTATTGACGAAGTCGGGTGCAGCAAAAAATTTCCAAAATGGCTTAGCACCTGAAAAATGAATGTATACAACCTATCTTTCTGGTGCGGTACAACCAAAATGAGTGTGAGTTGTGTTCAGGTGACGATGAAAGTGTGAGGACGGTTGAGCAAGGCAATTTTTATCCTCTACTATTCTGCAGATTGCCCTCGTGGTGTGTGTACCCGCCCTCAACCCCCTTCAGGAACAAAAAACAAAAAACAAATTGCCAAAAAACCTATATTGTGCGCACATGTACAATGGAGGAGGGGGGGGGTTGTACGTGGTGCATGTGTGTGTACATCCCATATAATGCGTACTTAGCGACGCCTAACATGAAATCGTTATGACAAACCCGAATCATTATGTGCAATGCAACAATGACACAGAGGATACGAAGTACATCTACCCTCCTTGCCTAACGGTCGAAAAAAACAAAACATACCCCCACAAGGCCTTTCTTCCGAATTCATCATATTGAAAATGACGATTCTCCCGAAGTGCCGTCAAATTGAGATTAAAAATCCACTTCAAAATGATTATGACGTAGAAGAACTCTAGTATTTCATTTGATGCTTACACAAGCAAAACAGCTATATTCACCTTCCTCATTGAGTGCACTTTTTTTTTTTTTTTTTTAACTATATGTTATTCTCTCTCAATTTTTTTTTAGCCTTTCACTACCTTCCTACCACTACTCCTAAGACTATATAGAGGGGACCCCTGCAAGCATAGAGCCTCGCAAACGAGGTAAATCATATTGCCCCCCGCACCAACAACGGTAGTCGGAGATGGGATGGGGTCTGGGGGTCCGACTAACGCAAAGACCAAGCATTTTGCCAGTAGCTGCGCCTCCCTTTCTCATCGTCCCCCACCACTCATTAAGTAGCAGCAGAGGTTATGGCCAACACTCTCCCACACACCACACACAACCCACTCACGCTCGCACTCACACCCGTGTTGGACATAGACCCCACTAGTACTGATTAAGGGTATCCACATCACTGTTTTTTTTCCCCCTTTAAGTTTAAATTTTAAAAGATCGTGGTTATTAATTTTAAAGATCGATAACTTATAGTCCAATCCGAGAGAAACAAGATAATCGTGGTATTCGAACAAGGACGATCGCCTAGGGGGGTTGTCCCTTAATTGATTAAATCAAGGATAATCTTCTCAAACACACAATGTTATCCTACACCGTAAACCTCCTAAAGTCGGCAGTGTGCGTATGAGGTTGGGCCAGCGGATTCATGTTGAAAGCAACTATGAGTACATCCAAATAGGTTGTATCTAATTCTCCACAACGGTTACTTTTATTTGTCAGGGTTGGTCCGCGTTGTCGAGCTCATCGGTCCGGCACCACACAAGGCAGGGCGGGACCCTCCCGGCCGTGTCATGCAAGAGTTGGTCTTATCTTCGTCGTGAATACATAATGGAGCTTCCGCAAGCCGCTCCGGCCGAGTGCGGCAGCCATACCTCTCGTGAGCCCCTAAGGCAGGATAGGGTCAAGGCACGACTTACCTCCACCTTACGGGAGTTGTCACCTCCCTTCGGTGGGTGTATCACCCCCGAGCTACCAGTCAAAAGTACGAAAGTTAATTAGCTGCAATCGCAGAGGCGGACCAGTCGAGGGCGCTTCTCGTTCGCTGTAGCATAGGGGGTATCCGCGGTTTTACGCCTTTATCGGACCCACACACGAACCGACGCCTTGGGGGGCTGAGGTCCCAAGCACGACTCGTCGTCAGTCGAATAGGACGTATTCCAGACAGCACGTGTACACCACTCTAAGGACATAAAAATTAAAACACGCACGCACAGACACATATACAGAACGACACAGAACAAACAACACGACAACACTCCTAGTCCCTTAGTTGCTATCCCATAACTCTCCAATGCGGAAATCGGATAGGCGTCGCGCGCGAGACTTTGTATAAAACCGCGCAGACGCAGAGCTCATCTCATATTGACTCGCAATGCAAGCATACACACGCAGTCGCAATGATGGCGTATTATGTGCTAGTACCCTTACTCATGCGGTCCTGGTTAACCTCGAGGGTCGCATTCGACACTTAAGTGTCGGCTGACACGCGCCTTGACGGAATGATCTCTCGACGTTGGACAACCGTCAAGTGCAGTTCAGAACCACACCCTCGTCTGCACCCTGCAAAGAGTGGGTGGTACACAGGTTCATACATATGGTGGCAATCGTCTCTTATCGCCCTGAAGACCAGCTCCATCATCCAGGGTCTGGAGAGAAATCAAGGGGTTTGACTTTGACGGTTGTCACGGACTAGAACGTCCAACTATAAAAGAAACTCTAAAAAGCAAAGGATAACAGGGGATCTCCCTTTTCTCTCAAAAACATAATCTGTTTAACCCTTACGCGCGGTCACAGCAGGCCGCGCGAAACACTCAAAACAAATTTATTTACATATATATAGCGGGTTATAAACATGTGACGATCACTTCTCACAATCATAATGAGATTCCTCTCAGCCATATATATATATATATGCATGTGAGCACAGACAGTCAAATCCAAAGTCCGAATCACCAAACATATCTGCAATCACATCAAAGATTCAACCAAAAGTTCATGCACTAAACGGGGTCAACTTCAACCATTCTCTGCAAACGATCAAAAAGACCTGTAACACAAGACAAACCAATCCCCAAGCTAAATTCATAAGTCCATGGAGAATAGTCTTCATATCACAATCTCACTCAAGGTTCTCCTGCAAGCTAATCCTAGGCCTGCCTTCAAGCCAGTGCCTAACGCAAGACAGACTTATAACAGTGTCTCCCCTATTCAGGGTGGATTATTAGAATCGTCATCTTTCAAAATATAATCTCACTCCTCTAAACTAAGAAAATTTCGGCAGCGCTTCCCGTAGGAAAAGTACCACCCAAATATGAAAACAAAATTGAAACTCTAATTTTGGAAAGCCAAATTTTGTCCAACTCTCTACATTAATAAAAAATTGGGCAGCATCGTTTTTTAGAAAAAAAAAATTTCCTCATTTTTACTAAGTCAGATATGAACCAAGAAACAAGACATGAGTTCAACCAAGACAAAATTTAACTAACTCTTTAGATTTATAAAAATTTTGGCAGCACTCTCTTTGAAAGAATGTTAATCCAAGCTTTAAACAAAGTTAAGTTCAGAATCTAAAGCGACTTTGACTTCTTAAGGTTCAATTTTGTCTAAGTCCTTGAAGTAGCAAAAATCTGGGCAGCACTCCCTATAGAAAACAAGGTTTTCCAGATTTTTACTAAGTCAAAAAGTTGGACAAACTGAACCTTGAAAAAATACAATATGGCTTAGCCTAACTCCTTGGTTTTGTAGAAATTTCGACAGCGATTCCCGTAGAGAAAATAGCTTACCAAAATTTGTACAAGGCCAAGTACAATAAATGATCCCAGAAAATGCGAAAATCGACCTAAGTAAAAATAAACTTAGCTAAAAAAATGCAGGAATTGAAACTAACTCCTATGACTCTAGCACGTGGCGAACAACTAAAACAACTACCTATCAACTGAAACTCATACTAGTCAGCCACATGCAAGCCAAACCACAAAGGTAAGTACTATCACCATCCAAAAGTCAGATTTATCAAACAATAGTTCATAATCTTTCAATGATTTACTCCTTTATACCCAACTTACATAAGGCATAAAGCTAAATCACTCAATCTTATCGGAACCAGTCCACCTCATTCATTAAATATACACAAACACAGGGCGCTACAACTGTTCTCTTCTTTGAGCATATGATTAGGTTAGCCAGCCTAGTCGCCTTGAACCATTTAACTGTCTGTACTTTGTCTTTTAAGGCAACATATGACCGAACCGGTCATCTTAGATCAAGATTCGACCTGTCTCTTCTTACCACAATTTTTATTCTTAATTCATACTCTCTTCAGTTGGTAATAAGCTATAGTCAGATTATCCAATCTTATGAAAAAGTATCTGACTAGCCTGTTCATAAATAAATAGTATAAAATATAAACAATTTTCACCTTTTGGTTTCAACACGTGCGCGACTCTAGACTAGACCACCCAATCTGAAGGGAACCTGTCTAGTCCTTCGCCTGAATTCCCTTCAAAATAAACAAGAGAGAAACTAATAAACATCAGAAATCCCAAACGAAAAAAGGCGACCGAACCATCCAATCTTATGGAAAAATGCTTGGTCCCTGAAAATCAAACACAAACAGCCATTGCAAGTCAAAGCAACCAGACCACCCAAACTTATGGGAACTTGTCTGGTCCTTCAGACAATCGAGAATAAACATAGCATTGAACCCTCCAATCTTATGGAGACTCTCCCAACCTTTGGTTGACCTGGTCAAACATACAATACTGCCTTGCTTTCATCCTTCCCCCGGATGCAACCCCACAATTTGCTTTTAGTCAAACCAACAAAACTGAAACTGCAACTTGGACAATCATTCCTTTAATTAAGTCTGGTTTGTCCTGAAAGTCGGACGTAAAAGTCAAAGTAGGGATGCAGGTCATATACTCAGTCAACCATAACAAGAAATACAGATAGGGGTTATAATGGGTTTATAGAAGGAAAGCAAAAAATTACCTCTCAGTTCCCTGCCTCCAAAACTCCTCCTGAGTTCTGGCAGAGCTCCCGCAATCGGTGGGCTGACTCCCCATAGAGTCTTGCTACAGTCCTACGGGTTGCAATCTTGCTTGCCGCCTTCCTCTCAGAACAGGACTAAACTTAGATTAAGAAGGATAAAAGGAGGGGTTTTAGACTCTTGAGATACAAGAGGGAAACCGACTCAACTCCCAGGGGAGGGCCTTATGATCTTTACTCGCGTAAGGGCCCCGCAATGGCAGTCAAATCACGAGGAACTCATTATTCGTTAAAATAGTACATTATTTTGTGTACTATTTGTTAACGAATTTGTTAGGCATCGAAATGTAGGGGAGGGCAATGAAATGTAGCTCCTCCCGCACCGTTATTACCTATGTAAAGGATCTATCCGACATACAAATATAAGGTACACCTCTCAATACACCCTTAATAAGCAGCGAAATGCACCGTCAAT
>BFEA01000396.1:513782-545086 GCA_003427395.1 Chara braunii
GGTGACGGGAGTACCTCCAAGAACCTCGTGTGTTATCGAACGCCATCCTCGACTAACATCAAACTTCATCGCCAGTCGGAGCGCGTCCCCAAACCAGTGCACAACACGTCAATCTAAAACCCAGCGTCAGCTGTTGAAGATAGTTTGCAGATGTTCTTTGCCGCCCTCAACCCCCGTACTGTTTTTCGGCACGATAGAGAAGAACTGAACACAGATGTTCTTTGCCGCCCTCAACCCCCTTACTATCTTTCGGCTCGATAGAGAAGAACTGCACACAAACAAACAATGTTAGCAGTTCTGGCACACTAGACACCCCCTCACACGCCATTTGTCATACTGCTCATTGTAGGATCCATCCTCCCCACAATTCTACCCATTAACAAAGTTCCCCCGCTGTGGGGCCGATGAGGTGGATGTTGTGGGGCGGATCGATCCTCCACAGAGCGTTTGGGCTCTTTTTGAGAAACCGCAGGGGAGTTGTGGGGCCGATAGATTCGATAAAGAGAAAGAGTTGTCTCAAATTTCTCAGAAAAAGCCCAAACGCTCTGTGGAGGATCTATTTGCTTCACAACATCCACCTCATCGGCCCCACAACTCCCCCACGTTGATGCTGTGGGGCGGATAGATCCTCCACAAAGCGTTTGGGCTTTTTTAGAGAAACCTGAGACAACTCAGAAATCCCAACATTGTCAAGGTTTCTCGGAATGAGGCCAAATGCTCAGTGGAGGATCTATCCGCTCCATAATTCCCCCGGTTTGTCGCTGACTTCTCAGAAACAGGACACATGCTCAGCTGGGGCGGATGTATCCTCCTCACGAACCCCCGTACCTCTGTGGCGGATCTATCCTCCTCACAAACCTCCATACCTCTTGGGTGGATCTATCCTCCTCACAGCGCGATCACTTTCAAGTACCTCACAAAGGAATCGGTCCCTAAGGAAGCCCCGAAAGGCGGTGGCGATGGGTACTAGATTGTGATCGCGCTGTCAGGAGGATAGATCCGCCCTAGAGGTATGGGGGCATGTGAGGAGGATAGATCTGCCACAGAGGTACGGAGATTCCTCCCTAAGGAAGCCCCGAAAGGCAGTGCCGATGGGTACGAGATTGTGATCGCGCTGTCAGGAGGATAGATCCGCCCCAGAGGTATGGGGGTTTGTGAGGAGGATAGATCAGCCACCGAGGTACGGCGGTTCTGCGTAGATTGACTGAACGGGATCCATCAGAGGTGATGGGCTCCGAGGAGGATAGATCCGGCCCAGGGGTCGATGGATAACTAAAAGGGGTTCGATCACTCTCTAGTATTCATACCTCTGGGGCGGATCTATCCTCCTCACAAACCCCCGTACCTCTGGGGCGGATCTGTCCTCCTCACTTACCCCCTAACCCTCTGGTGCGGATCTATCCTCCTCACAGCGCCATCACTGTCTAGTACCCATCGGCACCGCCTTTCGTGGCAGGTCTCGGATGTCTGGGGCGGACCGATCCTCCTCACAACGTTGTATACCTCTGGGGGGGATCTATCCTCCTCACAGCGCGATCACCTACGGGGACAGTCTCGGACAGAACCCAGCAAGGACACGCGATCACTCTCTAGTACCCATACCTATGCGGCGAATCTATCCTCCTCGCAAATCCCCGTACCTCTGGGGCGGATCTATCCTCCTCGCAAACCCTCATACCTAAGGGGAGGATCTATCCTCCTCACAGCGCGATCACTTTCTAGTACCCATCGACACCGCCTTTCGGGGCTTCCTTAGGAACCGATTCATTCTGCGCAGATTAACTGAACGGGATCCATCAGAGGTGATGGGCTGTGAGGAGGATATATCCGGCCCAGAGATCGATTAATAATTAAAAGGGGTTCGATGCATGACTGGAATAGTTCGATGAATATGGGGCGGATCTATCCTCCTCACAAACCACCGTGC
Organism: Chara braunii; assembly: GCA_003427395.1. NCBI lineage: Eukaryota > Viridiplantae > Streptophyta > Charophyceae > Charales > Characeae > Chara > Chara braunii. Next base: position 515,710 of record BFEA01000396.1, read on the forward strand.
CTCTGCGGCGGATCTATCCTCCTCACAAACCCCCATGCCTCAAGGACGGATCTATCCTCCTCACAGCGCGATCACTTTCTAGTACCCATTGGCACCGCCTTTCGGGGCAGGGCTCGGATGTCTGGGGCTGATCAATCCTCCTCACAAACCTCCATACCTCTGGGGTGGATCTATCCTCCTCACAACGCGATCACCTACGGGGATAGGACCCAGCAAGGACACGCGATCACTCTCTAGTACCCATGCCTCTGGGGCGGATCTGTCCTCCTCACAAACCCCCCTACCTCTGGGGCGAATCTATCCTCCTCACAAACCCCCATGCCTCAGAGGTGAATCTATCCTCAGCACAACGTGATCACTTTCTATGACAGAGCTCAAGTGCTTAGTGGAGGATCTATCCGTCCCACGACATCCACTTCGTATAGCTATTTCTCATTATCGGATCTATCCGCTCCATAATTCCCCGATTTGTATCAGACTACTCAGAAATCCCGACATTGTTAGAGGTCTCTCAGAATGAGGCCAAATGCTCACTTTAGGATATATCAGCCGCGTGATAACCCCAACTTGTCTCAAGCTTCTCAGAAAGGGGACACATGCTCAGCCACGCATGGCTTATGCTCATTATCAGATCTATTCGCCCTACAACTCCCACGACATTGGACCAATATTCTCAGGTTTCCAGGAAAGAGGTCAAATGCTCAGGCCAAATGCTAAGTGTAGGATCTATCCGCCCCACATATCCCCCGGGCATCTAGAGTCTGCCCTCCTGCAGCCGCCATCTAAAGACTGCCCTCGGGCAGCCGCCATCTAGAGCCTACCTTTTAGCAGCCGCCGTCCACAGCGTACATTTGGGCAACCGCCATCTACGCATCCTATACATGTGGAAAGCGCTACATATGCATATGGGGAGGATGTATCCTCCCATGGGATTTCTGGCTCCTGTCTTTCTGTTGCCGTCATCTAGAGACTATTTATTTGGGCAGCCGCCATCAAGAGCCTACCCTCGGGCAGCCGCCATCTAGATCCTACCTTTTGGCAGCTGCCGTCTACAGTGTACATTTGGGAAGCCGCCATCGAAGACCTGTCTTTGGGCAACCGCCATCTACACAACCTATACATGTGAGAAACGCTACATATGCATGTGGGGAGGATGTATCCCCCCATGGGATTTCGGGCTGACTGTCTGGAAAACCTTTGTTGTTAGCTTCGTTTGGCAATCTCGACTTTGCGTGTCTTTCTAGGTTCGCCGTAACTGTCTCGCCAACCCGATATCGGTTCTCTAATACCGTGAACACAATGGCATGCAAAAAAACCAGTCTTTTGGCAGCAACCATCTACATCCGGCCTTTGGCAGTCGCCATCTACATCCGGCCTTTGGCAGTCGCCATCTAGAGCCTATATCTTTGGGCAGCCGCCATCTAGAGCCTACCCTCGGGCAGCCGCCGTCTAGAGCCTACCTTTTGGCAGCCGCCATCTACAGGGTACATTTGAGCAGCCGCCATCTGAGACCTACCTTTGGGCAACCGCCATCTAACACCTACTCGGGCAGCCGCCATCTAGAGCCTACCTTTTGGCAGCCGCCGTCCTCAGCGTACATTTGGGCAGCTGCCATCTAATACCTACCTTTGGGCAGCCGCCATCTGAGACCTACCTTTAGGCAGCCGCTATCTACACAACCTATACATGTGAAAAACGTTACACGTGCGTGTGGGGAGGATGTATCCTCCCATGGGATTTCGGGCTACCTGTCTGGAAAACCTGTGCTGTTGGCTTTGGTTGGCAATCTCGACTTTGCGTGTCTTTCTAGGTTTGTCGTCACTGTCTCACCAACCCGATATCGATTCTCTGAAACTGTAACACAATGGCAGGCAGAGAAACGCCACACTGTCTGCTCGACCTCTTCCCCACGTCGGTTCCTAGACTGCACAACGTCAAGGACCATGCTCGTTCATCTCTCTTTTGAACAGCTCCCTATATAGGTGCAAACGGTGTTGCGCTAGCTGAGCGATCGACTCTTTAGCACTTCGCGAGGGTTGTTCTCATATTAGTCGTGTTGTCTCGAGGTAGAGGCTCATTAATTATTGCTAATTTGAGGCAGCGTCGTAGACGTCACGTATGCATGTGGGAAGGATGCATCCTCCCATGGGATTTCGGGATACCTGTTTGGGACACATGCGCTGTTGGCTTTGGTTGACAATCTTGACTTTGCGTGTCTTTCTGGGTTCGCCGTCACTGTCTCACCATCCTGATATCGGTTCTCTGATACCGTAAACACAATGGCAGGCATAAAAACCTGTCTCTCGACACCAGCCATCTACATCATGTCTTTGGGCAGCCGCCATCTATAACCTATTCCTTTCGGCAGACGCCATCTAGAGACTACCCTCGGGCAGCGGCCATCTAGAGTGTACCTTTTGGCAGCCGCCGTCCACAGCGTACATTTGGGCAGCCGCCATCTAAGACCGACCTTTGAGTGGGCAACCGCCATCTAGAGCCTACCCTCGGGCAGCCGCCGTCTAGAGCCTACCTTTTGGCAGCCGCCGTCTACAGGGTACATTTGGTCAGCCGCCATCTTAGACCTACCTTTGGGCAGTTGCCATCTAAGACCTACCTTTAGGCAGCCGCATCTATAGCCTATTCCTTTCGGCAGCCACCATCTAGAGACTACCCTCGGGCAGCCGCCATCTAGAGCGTACCTTTTGGCAGCCGCCGTCCACAGCGTACATTTGGGCAACCGCCATCTAAGACCTACCTTTGGGTGGGCAGCTGCCATCTAGAGCCTACCCTCGGGCAGCCGCCGTCTAGAGCCTACCTTTTGGCAGCCGCCAACTACAGGGTGCATTTGGGCAGCCGCCATCTTAGACCTACCTTTGGGCATCCGCCATCTAAGACCTACCTTTAGGCAGCCGCATCTATAGCCTATTCCTTTCGGCAGCCGCAATCTAGAGACTACCCTCGTGCAGCCGCCATCTAGAGCGTACCTTTTGGCAGCCGCCATCTAAGACCTACCTTTGGGTGGGCAGCCGCCATCTAAGACCTACCTTTGGGGGGGCAGCCGCCATCTAGAGCCTACCCTCGGGCAGCCGCCGTCTAGAGCCTATCTTTTTGGTAGCCGCCATCTACAGGGTACATTTGGGCAGCCGTCATCTTAGACCTACCTTTGGGCAGCCGCCATCCAAGACCTACTCGGGCAGCCGCCATCTACAGCCTACCTTTTGGCAGCTGTCGTCCACAGCGTACATTTGGGCAGCCGCCATCTAATACCTACCTTTGGGCAGCCGCCATCTAAGATCTACCTTTAGGCAGCCGCGATCTACACAACCTATACATGTGAAAAACGCTACACGTGCATGTGGGGAGGATGTATCCTCTCATGGGATTCCGGGCTACCTGTCTGGGAAACCTACGCTGTTGGCTTTGGTTGGCAGTCTTGACTTTGCGTGTCTTTCTAGGTTTGTCGTCACTGTCTCACCAACCCGATATCGATTCTCTGAAACCGTGACACAATGGCAGGCAGAGAAACGCCACACTGTCTGCTCGACCTCTTCCCCACGTCGGTTCCTAGACTGCACAACGTCAAGGACCATGCAAGTTCGTCTCTCTTTTGAACAACTCCCTATATAGGTGCAAACGGTGTTGCGCTAGCTGAGCGATCGACTCTTTAGCAGTTCGCGAGGGTTGTTCTCATATTAGTCGTGGTGTCTCGAGGTAGAGGCTCATTAATTATTGCTAATTTGAAGCAGCGTCGAGACGATACGTATGCATGTCGGGAGGATGTATTCTCCCATGGGATTTCTGGATACCTGTTTGGGACACATGCGTTGTTGGCTTTGGTTGGCAATCTCGACTTTGCGTGTCTTTCTGGGTTCGCCGTCACTGTCTCACCATCCTGATATCGGTTCTCTGATACCGTGAACAGAATGGCAGGCAGAAAAACCTGTCTTTCGACACCAGCCATCTATATCCTGTCTTTCGGCAGCCGCCATCTATAGCCTATTCCTTTCGGCAGCCGCCATCTTGAGACTACCCTCGGGCAGCCGCCATCTAGAGTGTACCTTTTGGCAGCCGCCATCCACGGCGTACATTTGGGCAGCCACCATCTAAGACCTACCTTTGGGCAGCCGCCATCTACGCAACCTATACATGTGGAAAGTGCTACATATGCATGTGGGGAGGATGTATCCTCCCATGGGATTTCTTGCTCCTGTCTTCCAGCAGCCGCCATCTGGAGGATATTTCTTTGGGCAGCCGCCATCTAGAGCCTACCTTTTGGCAGCCGCCATCTACAACGGACATTTGGGAAGCCGCCGTTGAAGACCTACCTTTGGGCGGCCGCCGTCCACAGTGTACATTTGGGCAGCCGTCATCTAAGACCTACCTTTGGGCAGCTGCCATCTACGCAACCTATGCATGTGGAAAGCGCTACATATGCATGTGGGGAGGATGTATCCTCCCATGGGATTTCTGGCTCCTGTCTTCTGGCAGCCGCCATCTAGAGCCTACCCTCGGGCAGCCGCCATCTAGAGCCTACCTTGTGGCAGCCGCCGTCTACAACGTACATTTAGAAAGCCGCCGTCGAAGACCTACCTTTGGGCAACCGCCATCTACACAACCTATACATGTGAGAAACGCTACATATGCATGTCGGGAGGATGTATCCTCTCATGGGATTTCGGGCTAACTATCTGGAAAACCTGCGCTGTTGACTTTGGTTGGCGATCTCGACTTTGCGTGTCTTTCTAGGTTCGCCGTCACTGTCTCGCCAACCCGATATCGGTTCTCTGATACCATGAACACAATGGCAGGCAGAAAAACGCCACACTACTCTGCTCGACCTCTTCTGTTGGCTTTGGTTGGCAATCTCGACTTTGCGTGTCTTTCTAGGTTCGTCGTCACTGTCTCGCCAACCCGATATCGGTTCTCTGATACCGTGAACAGAATGACAGGCAGAAAAACGCCACACTACTCTGCTCGACCTCTTCCCTATGTCGGTTCCTGAACAGGGCATCCAAAGCATTCCCAGGATAGACTACACAACGTTAAGGACCACGCTCGTTCGTTTCTCTTTTCAACAACTCCCTATATAGGTGCAACGGTGTTGCGCTAGCTGAACGACCGACTGTTTAGCACTTAGCGAGGGTGGTTCTCATCTTAGTCGTGGTGTCTCGAGGTAGAGGCTCATTAGTTATTGCTAATGTGATGCAGCGTCGGAGGGGCTCTTGAAAGCTTTACCAGGATGTGAGTCGGATACATCCGGCTCACATTGGGGGATACCGACTGTGAGCCGGATGTATCCGACCACATCCTGGTAAAGCTTACGCTACCCCTTCTACTACAACCCCTTTATTTGAACACGTAGCCTCGGGACCAGACTATTACTACTCATGCCTGTAGGGAGGATACATCCTCCCCACAGGCATGAGTAGTAATAGTCTGGTCTCGAGGCTACATGTTCAAATAAAGGGGTTGTAGTAGAAGGGGTAGCGTAAGTACATTGGGGTTTTGGACTACCCGTCTGGAAAACTTGCGCTGTGGGCGTCCGCTGGCAACGCCGACTTTGCCTGTTGTGCTGGGATAGTTCTTATATCAGTCGTGGTCTCCAGATAGGGGCTCATAAACTGGGGCTCTCGAAAGCTTTACCAGGATGTGGGTCGGATACATCCGACTCACAGTTGGTATCCCCCAATATGTACTTACGCTACCCCTTCTACTACAACCCCTTTATTTGAACACGTAGCCTCGGGACCAGACTATTACTACTCATGCCTGTGGGGAGGATATCCTCCCCACAGGCATGAGTAGTAATAGTCTGGTCCCGAGGCTACGTGTTCAAATAAAGGGGTTGTAGTAGAAGGGGTAGCGTAAGTACATTGGGGTTTTGGACTACCCGTCTGGAAAACTTGCGTTGTGGGCGTCCGCTGGCAACGCCGACTTTGCCTGTGGTTCTGGGATTGTTCTTATATCAGTCGTGTTGTTTCCAGGTAGGGGCTCATAAACCGTTGCTAACTTGATACAGCGTCGCAGGGGGTTTTAAAAGTCGGACGGGGCAGTAGGCCGGATACATCCGACTCTGAGTCAGTGTAGCCCAATATGTTCTTATGCCACCCCCTTCCACTAGAACCCCCCTATTTACAATCGCCAGACTATGTGTCCTTGCACCTCAGTCGGATGTATTCGGCATTGAAGCGTTGTCAGCGTTTAAATCCTCCACCCTCATCGAGCTGTCCATCGGATTTGTTCGCGCTTATAAAATAACTCCCACAGTCGGCGTAACAAGGTTCGCCAGAATCTAACATATGCATGTTGACATTATCGTTTGCGTCAACGATTGTGAGCACACCAACTCTCAGTTATGCCTCTATGCAAATCTTAACTCCATAGCGGTCGTGTCCTCTGTACGCAGGGCGTTGCATGATAATTTCTTTTCGTGTACGTCTCTTCTAAATTCGTCACATACGTTGTGTGCGTGTGGGTCGAAATGTGGCTGTTCATTTAGCATGGGAGGAAGTCTGCCTTCGAGTGACTTATGTGGTCAGCTTGGAGCACTTGTTGCCACACCGGCGACCTCGTCAAATAGCACTCCATCGCCAATTTCAGAGACGTCTTCTTCGCGCAAGCGTCATAACGCTCGTCGACAAGATTGTAACTGGTTTCAAGATTGTTCAAAGACCGCTGCGCAGTCGTATACATGGAATGCTTCTTGGTCGATACAGAAGGTATGTAAGGACGGCGGTGTGCATGAGGGTGTTAGAGTTCTCCTCACATCCTGATAGCATCAGCGAGACGCTTGTATGCAGTGCCAAGATGTCAAGCCGAGTCAGTGAGGATTATTTGGGTAGCCTTAGCTGTAGTGTCACGGAATATGTCAGTACAGGAGGAGGCTGTGGGAATGATCACTCATCCACAGAATTATTGTCTACAGTTGGGGTTGTTTCACCGGAGAACCGCTTTGATGATAGAGCATCTATGAGTGGATCTCGTGGTGTTCCTCATTCCCATAGGCATGTCAGTGGAGATGGTCACAAGGAGTCTCAGGAGATAGTGACATCCTACCGTCACTTTAAGGAGAGCACTACCTCACACAGCGAGTCTCATGAGGAGAGAGAAATACGCTATATTCTGCCAGCACCGTTGCCCGGAGAGAAAATACCATACAATATGGCCAACAGAGCCGCTATGAAACGTATCCAGAACAAAAGAGCTTTGACTAAGCTTAGGCTGAAATCTCTTCAACGTGTGTGTGGTATGCTTTGTTGCAAGCGGTTTTGTTGTGCAAATCTCACTGCTGATGATGTTAGGCCAGTCAGGGAGGGTTTGTACGGCAAAACATTTGCAGACCGTAGGAAGTGGTGGTTGCAAACAATACACGACTTCACCGTAATGGAGGGTGATGTGGAGCGAACTCGACCCATTGTGTGCAGGCAAAAGTTGTGTGCGCAAGCGTAATGTAATATACTGGGCATTTCACGGAATACGTTCTATATTTACAAAAGAATGTATCACAATGCTATTGTGCATGCAGAGCACGATCGTACGGGAAAATGTAGTCCTTCCAACAAAGTAGTCACGATGCTCGCATGCATGAAAGGATTCATCGACGATCATGTTGATGACATGCCAAATGAGACGGCTAGAAACGACAATGTTTGCAGACCACGTCGTAGGATACCCGCTGCTTTTACCAAGAGATCCATTTATGAGTCCATTCGATCTGGCTTGGAGGCCGCAGGACAGGAAGTCGTCTCTGAGTCCACGTTTTACGCTATGTGGAGCAAACACTTTTGGCACGTTAGTCTAGCCCAGTCCAACACGTTCACGAAATGTGCTCTATGTAATTACTATAAGCAGTGCATAGCTAAGGTGAAGTATGAGCGAAACCGTGAGAAGTTTAAGATAAAGATGAAAGAGCATCAGAAGCGGCAAGTGAACCGCAGGCAAGATTACTGCCTAGCAAAGGTTGATTTAATTTTGATTCCTACTGACCATCTCTGCCTCATAATTGATGGCATGGATCAAAAGAAAACCACCTTGCTTCACATAGGGCAGGCCAACTACTCTAAGGATTTGCAACATGACAGGATGATGAGGACTACTCTTACGGCAGTAATCGCTCACGRCAGAGATCCTTCTATTTATGTTTATACGTATTTTCCATACTATAAGCATAATGCAAGCAGCACATCTACATGCTTGATGAGGACTCTATGTGAAATTCAGGCCTCAGGGACACCACTTCCTCCTCGACTACGTATTCAAGCGGATAATTGTTGGAAAGAAAACAAAAATAAGTTCATATATGGTTTGGCAGCGCTTCTTGTGAAGTTCGAAGTATTTCAGGAGATTGAGATTGGGTTCATAATAGTCGGGCATACGCACACAGATGTTGACGCCACTTTCAGCATTTTCTCCAAGACGCTGAAAGACAATGATGCATATACAATGGATGAATTTTTTGCATCGTTGGAACAATCTCACAAGAAGCTTCCGAAATGTATTTTCCTCGATAAAATTGCGGACTGGAAAAATATGGTAGCCCCATTTCTCGCAAGTGATATAACCGGTATTTCTAAGCCGCATTTGCTTAAGTTTTATATGGTAGGCGATAATCCATCAATGTTGTACAAAGAATATTGTGACGACACGGAATGGTTGCCCAAAGACGGTTCTCTTTTCTGGTTTAGAAGAGATGACGGCGGCAAGTATGCTGGCCCATTGCAACCATTTGACCCTCTTCCGAGCCAACCAGCGGAGCTAGAGTATTACAAGAATGAATGCGAAGATGTGGATCGTTTTCCGCATTTATTCCGAGACAAAAGGTCGACTGGAGTACTTATCAGGATAAAGAGGTAGTTCGTATAGGAAATGCATTTGCTTATTCGGAGGGTGTTAAAGAACATGGAGTTTATATCATCGCAAACGGAGTGTCCAAGACACCAATGACATGCTTTTGGCCTTCTGCCTCGAAGAGGCAAGAGGAAGAAATTGTGCGGTCCGATTCAGAAGAACCTGAAAGGGAACCCTTGTTCGTCGGACACAAAAAGGATCGCCCGAAGACAAACTTTGACCCAATTTTGGATGTTGAGAAAGACAGTTTCGTTATTCTGCAACCGCCAGATGAAGACTTGCAAAGGGTGTTCCATTTTGGGTGGGCCAAGCACTAACTTCAGTTGTCCTAGATAAGGACTCCGAACATTACAACCTGGTAAAAGTTCACTACTGGATTCCTACGGGGAAATCGCGTTCGCTTAAGGAACGTTATGAGAATGCATGGGAGAAAAAGTGGAAAAGATCTGCTGAGGATGAGGAGCAATGGCAGAATGTTGATGCGGTGGTATTCGCATGGAAACGAGCATCGAGAGGAAGAGTTTTCACCAAACCATTCACCTCGGGTCTTGTAATTTCGTATAAAGTCCGGGTTAATGCACTTGCTGCTCTGGTTGGAGAAGTTGGTGTTCATATAGATGATGATGTCAGCGCACAAATTTCTGAGGGAGCCGCGGATAGTGTTTCATCAAGGGCAAGATTCAGTGTCTGAGGTGACTCTACGGCGATCAAAAGACCACCATGTCCAAGGTTGAAAATCGATCCGGAACTCTTTATGAGGAGAACATATTGTCGTGTTGGACTGTGTACAACACTCTTGACTCCATGGAATACATCGTGTAATGATTTGTGCTCTCTGGGTTGCGCGCTTCAAATCAACAAGAGTTCTTCATCAATTTTCAACATTGAGCGCGGGGGGGTTTTGGTCGTCGTAGCGTGACCTAAGGCTTTGGATCCTGACGTTGATGAAACACTTTTATTGTGACTTTCGTCTTTTGTAGTGTGCAGACTTTCCTCTTCTGACGTACTTCGAAAACAAGGGTGAGATTTTGGGCTTCATTGAAATAAAAGTACCTGAACGACTGGCGATCATCACAAAGGGAGGAGCGTTTCCTTTTCAATATGAGAGAATCTTCAGGATCGTAGTGGGAGGACGGACAATGTGTGTCATCATGGTGAGGTTTACTGATCTGAACATTTTCGACATGCGAATATATGAGCGTCGGGGAGATAATTGACTGCGAGGAGATTTTGCTAGAGCTTATATAAAAGCTTCAGAAGTTCTTTTCGCCTTGAGACGTGCTGTTCTCGGAGCAGGGGGTGACATTGAAGGTTTCTCGTATGACATTATGCAGTTCGGAGGTCTGCCTCAACCTCCAATCCCGGCTTGCATGGTGGACGGTTCGACATGAGAACCGATAGTGAACGCTCTGCGAAGAGGCTTCTTCTGAAGACTACAACTTTTTTAAACTTTTGGTGACCAGTCTTACGTTTCTAGAGTTTTGTGCCATTATGTAGGATTTGTGAACATTTTCGTATTATAGGCATTTACTGATTATTTTTACTTTTCACCACTTTGAGAGACGAGTCTCGACACTTCCCAAGTTTTGTGGTCGAATGTCAGATTAGAACCTGTTGAAATTTGCACACTGTAAAGTATTAACGAAAGCCACGAGTGTGGACCCTAGCTCATGGTCGGTTGTGGTTCGGATGCATCCGAACCAAAGAATAAGGATACTGTTACGACAAGCAAATACAAGAGCGTCAAGGGGAAAACTGCTGTGAGACTTTACAGCAGCTTATCTGCAAGCTGCAGATGTTCTTGTGTCCTTGAGATGTGTTGTTGTCATGGTTGGGGGAGACATTCAAGGTTTCTCGGTTTCCATTTCGGGGTTCGAAGGTCTGCCTCTACCTCCTATCCCGGCTTGCATTGTGGACGATTCAACATAGGAACCGCTAGTGAACGCTTTGCGAAGAGGCTTCTTTTGAAGATTTCAAGTTCAGGACACTTTGGTAACGAGTCTTACGTTTTTAGAGTTCCGTCAGGATGTCGGATTTGTGAATGTTTTCATACTGTAGGCTTTTTCAGAGATAAATCTTGACATTTTCAAAGTTTGGTGTTCGAATGTCCGATTAGTTGAAATTTTCACACTGTAAAGTACAGAGGGTTTCTGATTCATCYTGCGTCCTCGCCTTGCAAACTGTTTGGTTATGTAGAACGTGGGACTCAGTTTTACAAGGTTTGGTTCACATTTCATGGCGTAGTGGGTGTTCTTGGTTTGGATAGCATTGCCAACTCTTTGCTTAATGGAAACTTTTGAGGTAACTATTACGAATTCACAATATTGAAACCAGATAACTGTTATCAGTTTTTACAGCGTACTTCTCATTTGTCTCGAGAATGGTTGTGTGCCTGCTTAGTGAGATCTTTCAAAACTATTGCAACAATTATGACTTCATAATATGTAGGCTGAGTGTCCCGCTCTGTCTTCGCTTTTCAAAACATGTGATTCGGATGTATCCTAGTCATCCTACTAAGTCTTGTATTCAATTAAACTTAAAAAAAAAACTCAACGAAGACCTTTTCCGGGTCACTCATTTGCGTCCCTCACAAGGGGAAACCTTCGATACGCTACGTCCATACTGACTGTCTGAATGTGTGCCAAATTAGTAAGGATGTATCCGACTTCAATAATTGAACTTTTTGTCTTGAAACAAATTGAATGTGTTGAGGATTTATCCGTTGAACCGAGACTCTTATCGTTGTGTATTAATGTATAATGAGCATTTTTTTTGGTCAGCCTTGTATACCTTTCGAGTTTCTCGAACGACAAAGTACTATTTAGAAAATAATGTACTATTTTAACGAATAACATGTTGAGGCCGCCTTGTTAAACTGAAGTCAAACCTTCAGTTACTGACTCCCTAATAATTCTCCAATTCGCCCCAATACCCCCCCTACCTACAAAAGGATGAGTCTGCACAGCTCGTCCTCAGTTACCTCCCAAAACAGGCCAAGAAGTACATTCGTCAGTAGGCCAGCATGCAGGCTAGCGGTTCTTCTTCCAATTGTTCGTAATCGATGGGAAGAGTTGCACAACAACTCAACGAAAATTGTCTACACCACGGTCCCTTTCTAGTCTCTTCCCTTCCCGCTACTGAGCAACTTTCCGGCTAATAAGTAAGCCTCCAAATCCTTCCTCCCCCTTTTGTTTTTCTCTCCTGCTTGGGCTTTATCTCCTTCTTCTTTAGCGTAGCTGCTTAGTACCTCAGTCAGGTACTCATACGTCAAAGTCGATGAGCACCGCCGGGCAGAAGATCGTAAGCCCTGATAAACGAAACATGAGTCACTGGTCACGAGCATGGCCCCGACGCACAACACCTGAGGGCATGTCTCCTACAAGAATTCGGACAGACATGCTGCCATATGTCGTGTTCCCCTCGACTAGCTCAGTACCCATCCTTGCATAGCTCCTCTCCCAGTTCGCTCGACCTCTCCAACTCCCTGCATTAAGTATTTCGACCACCCTCCCCTCCGCCCCCTTTCTCTCGCGCACTTTTACCTTCGATGTTACTCCCGCTTTTAGTCGTGTGGGGAAAAACTCAAGTTGGCTTTGACACCTGAGCCGTCACACCCCGAACTGGCCACAATCAAGCTTGATGGAAGGGGAGAGTGCGAGCTCGACCACAGCCATAGCGAGGAGTACGATGAAGCTCCAAACTCCAGAGAGCCCGTCCATACTAAGGAGCGCAACCGTTGAACCCGCCTCATTGCTGTTGCGCTCACACATGGACTAAATGAGAATGAATCTCCTGCTAAAACAGGGAATTATTTGTGCACTCCACAACCACTTCGCTCTGTTTCCGACGAGGTAAGCATCTGCCAGTAAGCATCTTAAATCCCCCCACTTCTCGGCTCATCGTCACGCTACTACCGTCTAAAGGATGAGCCATACCGAACGAATCTGTCGTTAAACGTAGGCATATGCATCCCGTTTCCACTTCCTTCTTCCCACGCAGCTGAAAACCATCGCACCACCGAATTCACGCCCCTAATGCCGAATATGTCGATGTTGTTGTGTTCGCGGTGGCTGAAACACCTCATCCACAACTTTCCCGATTCCATTGCGATCTAAGCAAAAATGCTAACTCTCTACCTCTTGTCATACTCGCCCTCCTGCAACCTTTGCACATCACCTTTATCTTCTCACTCTTATCTTACTAATCCGACGGTCAATCTAACCCTGTCATCAGACTCGCAACACTTAATAAACCCGAAATCCTACCATCATTCATTAAGAACGGTCGAGAAGCGGCTGAGCCGACCGACTTCCACTACTGTTCACTCCATCTTCCCGCCATAGCCAGCACACCCTGTTTTCCTAGTAACTCCTCATCTACTAACTACCTACTAATTCCGACTGCAGAATCAGGGTCGCCACCCCTAAAAGCCCTTGATTCAAATCCTCCCTCATCCGATTTTGTCCAAAAACGAGGGAGGTATATGTTTCCTACTTCGCCTCCTCTTCACTTCCGCCATCCCTTCGCGCAATACGTTTTCTTTCTAACTCTCCTTCTACTAATCTATCACTCAAACTAACGACTGATTCGAATTTGCCACACTCTACAACCCCAACTTCAATCTCTATTGCGCCCGATTTCATTAAGGAACGAGTGAACTACACCATTTTTACCCCCACCACATCTCGTTTGCCCTCTCTTCCCTCTCTGCATGCATCCTGCGTCATTTCCTGTCCAGATTCGTTCCTCTTTTCAGCTGCTTCACTTTGTTGCCTTGGAGCTGTCACTTTGCTACCTCACTTCACCCGCGGCTGCTCAGCGCAGCTTCCGGTAGTCTAACTGACCCGGTCTTACTGCCCGACATTCCGGGTTATTCCTTATTTCTTCAGCCAACGCTGCTCCCACTTGTAGTGGACCCTACGGTGACCTGCAAGCTGTTCAACAACTCCAACTATCCTAAAAGAACTTCGTAGGGAATCAACTACTGGTCGGTTCTATCAGTCCTTCGCCCCTATTAGCCACATCCGACAAACAGGCCACACAATAGTATCACCGTGAATCTCCACAGGGAGCTCCTCCTGTTCCTTCCACTCAGGCAGCGCTCGCTACCCCTCGAATCTCCCAATTGGCGATCGATGCATAAGCTGCCCCAGAGTCGGGGGCGCGAACCTACTCCGAAACTCGGTGGTAGTAGCAAATATTTAAAGGAGAATTTTGAACAACCAACGTGAAAAAGGGGTCCCCTGGGATCTGCAGCTTGCGGCGGCGCCGCTATGGCCTCCCAACAACGCCCTGGACCATCGTTGAGCCACTGCGCCAAGGCACGATCCACCATCTTTTCGGGTCCCAACGGCACACCCATTCTCAAACTCTCACGACCGACCGTGGCTGGCCGACGGTGTACTTGTAGCTACCCCCGCCGTTCAGGTCTCTTTCGCTTCGTGGGCTAATCACCCACCAGCTCACATGCTCGTCAAACTTCTCGCCCCTTGTTTTAAGACAGTCGGAATACACGAATTTCTCCAGCATCCCGAATGTGCACTGAACCCGTAGGTCAACCAAGGGAGGCGCAAGTTCAAGGTCCTCAACCGCCATGACGGCCAAAAAAATTGGCGTCTCATCCGAGTCAAGGAACGCCAGAGCATAAGAACAATAATAATATGATTATATGACTATAAATAATAATAATATTTAGAACTTCTAATTGTCAGAAAGAGATAGACGGGGAAAAAGAACCGCTAGTACCGTATCCGACGCTACCGACGGCAAAACCAAGGGGGGTAGCCTTCGTCGAGCCCTTAACCCCTCGGTCCCTTCGCGCTACTCTTATATCCCCGCATCGTTGCCGCTCGATCTCGATCCATGAATCTCTCTGATGGAAGTCCGATGTTTTAACCAATTGCGCTAGGCCCAAGGTTGAGCCTAGTACTAGCAAACATCTGAACAAACAAATATCGCGCGACGTGCAGACTTACCGACACGTCATGTTGTTGACGTCGCCCTCCGCACGTACGCACAAGTCACAGGCAAGCGCATCAGTCAACGAGACATAATCTTTTTAACCTTAATTTAATCAAAGGTAAAAATATGGTCGGCGATCAACGCCAGTTTCCACAATCATTAAAAAACGTAAGAGATCACGCACGCCATAAGTCGGCGCGCCCACACACCCTCTACTCAAACCAACCACCTAGTCAACGTAAACCATAGACAGTGACTCGGTCACGCCTCGCGCGGTATACTTAAACTTTAAACCAAACTTATTTCCTGCTACTTACCCTTGTAAGGGTATTCGCACCGACAACGTGGTTCCCGTTCTCTCGAGCGGACAAAGACTTCAAACGCAGTTCAATCTGCGCCGCACATTTTTTGTGGTACGAGGGTCTAAAGCATATGGAAGGGGGCCCTACATTTTTCTTCTTAGTCCTCGAACGACCAGGTCTATAAATTTTTGTGTCGTTAATATTTTGGTTGTGCGTCATCGAGAGGCGTTTAGAGGAGAGAGGAGTTGCTAGGAGGATAGAGGAACGAGTTCTCGTTGTATCCACCGGCTGACTAGACATGCTGCTGTTTTCTTGGGAAAAAATAAAAAGGAGGAACACGAGTTATCGTATTGAGTGTAATAGCTGATTTATCATTTAGCAGGGGAAAAACGAGCAGCATAATAGTTCTTGTCGTGGTGAAGGGGCGTGACTCAACACAGTATAACAGGCGAGTGTAAGAAAATACACGTCTCACATATATGGCAAATGCATGGGAAGGTGAACATCATACATATCTACCCCAAATACTATGTTTGACTAATGTAAATCAGACCGCACTTTAATAAATAATCAATCTCGTATATCACGACCACTCCAGAGTCAAGATTTTAATTTATTTCATCTACCCGCGTATTTGATGGTTTAGTATTTGTGGGAGCATCAACTTAAGGTATAGCGAGGTTGGGAACAATCGTATTGAATACCACTATCGGTTAAGAGCCTAAGATGTTGTGCTCGGGCAATTGGGTTCGATATGATGGTTCTCCCGTACGAGTGTAAAGGAGTGCTTCACCGGCGACAAGGGGTCCCATTCCAAGCACGCCTTGCACACAAAGGGAAGAAACACCGTATCAAACACGATTGTTCGCGCGCAACAAGCTGGCCAACAATCGTGCTTGATACAATCATTCCCACCCCAGAGGACTACTTGTCATGAGTGATGTGGAATACGATCATTCGCTCGCGGCACGTCCCCAATGATCATATTTGATGCGATCGGTCTCCTCTTTGGTTGTCAAAGGAGTATTTCGGGGAGGGGTCCCCAACAATCTTGTTGGATATAATGGTTTTTCCCTACATATGCCAAGGAGTGCTTCAAAGGATCCCCTTTGAAGCGGCCTTTAGCACGCAAAGGGGAGAACCATCCTATCAAACACAATCGTTCGAGCAGAACAAGATGACAAAAGGTTGTGTTTTATATGACCATTGCCCTCCTTAGAGGACTCCTTGCCACTAACCATTGTTTTGAACACTACCATGTAATTAGATATGATCTTTCTCCTTTTGATGTGCCAAAAGGACCCCTTTGGACAACATGTCGCCAACGGTCGTATTCAATACGATCACCACTTTCTTTGTATGCCAAGTAGTGCTTCGTCCAGTTCATTCGTCGCCTTTGCACCCCAAAACACACGAAAGGGAAAACCATAGTATCGAATACGGTCGTCCACATACGGAACGTTGACGAATGATGAGAGAGCTCTGCGTTAGGAACCACGACAATTGAACATGACAGTTTGACCTTATGGGACAAAAGGAGGTCTTCATGTAGATGAACTAGTAGATATATGACCATCGTATTGAAAGTGGTGGTTTGTGTTGGATTCAATGGTTAGATAATAGAGTGTGACATTTGGGGTGCGAGTTCGTATGACTGTATTTGAGAATAAACAGAATGAGACCTCACAACTTCACAAGAGTTTTTTTTTTTAACCATTAATCTGAATGCGGTGTTTTCTCCATCTTGGAAGTGGCAGCAGCCAAATAGCTGTCATATTAGATATATGATGGTTTGACCTTATGGAGGAGAAATGTGATCTTCACGTAGATGAATGAGATTTTTGAATCACACCTAACTTGCCAATGACTGATAAATGTCGAGTAAGGTGGTTGTAAGATGACGCATCACATATGAAGTTGGTTCGTATTTCAAATCAAACACAACCACGCCTCCATAAAACCTTAATTTTATAACCGTCATATCAAATGTGATGGTTCTTGTGTAGAGCCGTTAATTTCATACCTGAAGTCATGTTAGATTTTGACGGGCATCTATAAAGTTATTACATCCAATATGATGGTTTGTCATGTGATGGATAAATGGGTTCTCTATGAGATACATCTTTTGGAACCATCTTATCAAACATATCTGGTCTCAAGCTAAGTCCACATACATCCAGGGGGTTCCCCGTTATAAGAACGACGATGACGTTGCATAACGTACAGGTACGGGGCCTTTCCCTATGAAATGTACAGGTAATATCAGTACGGGATCTGTACGGGAACCTATACGTTATATATGCCCCCGTATGGGAAAAAAAAAAAAAAGGTTATAAAAAATTTCTGAAAAAACAATATGTGATGCAACAGCATCCAACAAGCAACATTTCGTTGAGCATCATCTTCATAAACTTACAAGAATTTGGGGGGGGAAAAAAAAAAACTCGTACGGGACCCCTAGCGTACGAGTACAGGAGTACGAGGGTGCGTACAAGTGGCACCGCAGAACGCCGGACACGCAGGAGCAGCAAATTTGGATGAGTTTTCGACCAAAAAAACTCTATTTCAATTTCATTAAAAAAATTAACAATGTTCATTTTGACGACATGGCAGTTTTGTCATGGGGCTCCTCATATCTTATATTATCGTTCGCCAATCTATTATGCCCTGATGACCGTATTGGACACATCGTTTCGAGCCTTAGAGAACTTCCTCCTATGAGAAACAAAACTTGGAGCTTAGCATATGAAGGGGGGCTCAACAAGTGAAGGTTGAGGAGGGACATCTCTCATATAGGGGTAAGAACGTCTCTATGTAGAAGGTCGTTTGAGGCTGTCGTCCGAACATGATCGTTCGATCATGTTCGACACTGTTGTTCAGCCCTTTGTGGTACTTCTTGGCATGTGATGGTTGGGCGTCATTCTCACACATGTCCTAACAAGTAGTGCTTCAGATGGTAGCGCATGTTCGACCCAACTATTCACCCCCTTTGTGGTACTCCTTGGCACGTGATGGTTGGGTGTCATTCTCACACGTCTGTATAAGTAGGGTTTCTTGGCATGTAATGGTAAGGCGTGCATTCCAATGAGAATTAAGGGCATGCATCCCAATAAGAGTTAACGGCGTGCATCCGAAACACCAACGTTTTACGGCCAAAAGGATTGTGCTCGATTGTTCTATCGTGTCCGTGAGGTTTGTTGGATGTCTTAGATGCACGCCCTTAATTCTTATTGGGAATTTATGGCGTATGTATTCACGCAACGTAACAGTTCTTGTTCCTAATAAGTTACTGTAGCGCTTGGTGGAAGTCCATTACACCTGAATTTTGCATGAATTTGGGGTTGAACGGTCGGATCGGATATGATAATTCACAAATGTTGTCCGCAACTACGTTCAGCAAACGACGACGAGCTCGTCCATGTATGCTTTGCAAAATTTTGCAGCACTGTTGGCCCTTTGTAGTTGGTGCTACACACTTATCTACTTCACGTTTCGATGGATATTAGGGTGGCCAGCTCAGATCTATAGAGATGGTTCAAAGAGGACCTTCGTGTTTTGTCCTACCATTTCACACTTGCGGAAAGTTATGTCTAAGATCCTGCCCGATCGTGCGCTTTGACCCCTTCTGCCATAAGACCATATTCGTGAAAACTGGATTGAGAGAATAATGCAGTCTGCAAAATCGCGGAGACCTTTTTCCAAAACAAAACATACTTTCACGAATGGCGGTAACAAGTGAAACAGAAGCATTTTGAAGAGATTAGAAAAGTAGTGCTGAACAGTAAAAAAACTTTAAAAAACAACATCTGATTTACAAGCATGAAGAAAAATAGTTTTTCTAGGTAGCTAGACTCTCGTACTTCAGCAAGTGCAAAGGAATTATACATTTTCAATCACTACCAAGTTACCAACGCATACTCCCTCCGTTCATTACCGCCTCTGTGCGCTCCTTCCCTCGCCTCTCTGGTTACCGCCCCTCGGTGTGAAGGATCGGCAAGGTCTTTACAAAAAGAGCAATTTTTTTGAAAATTGTGAAAATAAAACTAAAAAAAAAAAGAAGTGAAAAGCAAACTATGTTATGCAAAAAGAGCAATTTTTTGGAAAATTGTGAAAAGAAAACTAAAAAAAAAAAAAAAGTGAAAAGCAAACTATGGTATGGCAGGTATGCAGAAAAACAAACAACTTTTGCCACAAGGTCACACTTAAATTCTACTAAATTCAAATAAAAAATAGAAGTAAAAAATAATTTTTTATTTTTATTTTTCTCAATTTGTTTGTTATTTTTTGGCCCAACTGGGGAAGTAGGTCCCACACCACTTTGATAGCCTAGGTTTCCAATAATGTTATTGAGAAGGGGGGTGTTGGTGGGCAGCGAGGCGGGGAGGTCCAGGGACAGGTCCTGGAATGAAAGGGGCGAGGTGCGGAGATGATAGCCAGGGAGGGTCTGAAGAGCGGGGAGGCAGTTACAAAAGAGGGGAGGTGGGAACAAATTGGTGGAGGCGGGAACGGGAGGCGGAGCCTGGGAGGCGGGAATGCAAGGCGTAGGGCATGGAGGGCGACGAAGCGGGCAGGGCCAAGAGACAGGGAGTGCAAAGAGGTGGGAAGGGTGGGGAGGCAAGGAGGCAGGGAGGGGAGGAGGGCTTGGAGGCGAGGAGGGCTTGGAAGCGAGGAGTCCAGATAGTCATGTACCAAGCATAGAGCACAATGCACTAAGATTCCAACCAAATAAGAACAATACAATGCATTTGAGTGCCAACGCCGATGCTCCCTGGTCACACCAACACTGTATCCAATGTTGCTCCTACTGTCTGGGCCCAGCGCCCAACCTACTCTACTCAGCCTACCTATCCTATCTACGTTCATGCGACTGGCTCACATCGAAGTAGAAGACCAATGTCCGTGACGTCAACACCAATGCCGACCACCTGCATACACCACGTACGTTCTCTCTCTTCCCCTCATCACACCTAGAACCCCTTTGCATGTGCCTCCTACCCGAAGACCACCATCGCCATCACCTGCTTGCGCCCCTGCAGCCCGACTATGGCTGTTGTGCGCCCGCTGGCTCAGCAGCGCCCCTCACCTCAGCGCCCATGCGCGCGTCCGACCAGCAGCGCCGATGCAGACACTAGCACAACAATGCAGCAACATGCCCGCATTGCCTGCCAAGGCCAGAATGAGGCTGCCTGGGCGAGGCACTTTCCTTTATGGAAAGTGCGGCCTTTCCTCTGGCTGCGTGGGACTGGCCTGCGAGATTTCCAATGGCTTCCGGTCGGGCCCTTGTATCTGCGCCCAGGCCCCACCCTCCTATTACGGCCTGAGCCCTTTTCAGTTGGGCACGTGCAGGCAGCCACCCAACCTTCAAGTGTTTGCGACATTCTCATTGGCTCACGGTGCATGTGTGACTACAATGCTGCTATCTCATTGACTCGCGGCCAGTCCATGATGTGTCGGCTTCACACGACATGTGCCAGTGGGCTCAACTGTACAGCCCAGCCCTTGCTTGTGGAAGTAGCCTGAAGACTCACGTTGCTCTGTAACCAACTGGCGTGCTACAACTGTCTGATTCCCCACGTATGGGAAAATGCCGTAAAAGCCTCTCGTGGATATTCAGGCCCGTCTACACTTAGGGAGGGCACGGGGTTGCTGGGACCGCAGCCCAGAACGCTTCAATGTCTGATAAGGGCCCCACGTGGGCACATTCCTCACATTTATTACAGCCTGGGAACCGGGTCTAGCATCCCTCACATCAACAGTTGTGGCCCCTAGGGATGAGCCAGACTCTCCAGCCTGGCTTAACCCCAAACACAACAGCGAGCAACAATAGAGTTCATCCTTAAAAGGGTCCCTCTAGTTGAGCTTCACATTGCTAAGAAGTTAGTAAGAACTAACAGGATGCAGCGATACGCCAGTAATCTTCCGGTCATTTGAAAAAAAAAAAAAAAAAAAAAAGCACCACCCCCTCACATAGGCTGAACAACGGGAAGCAACCGACTAGGATGCCAAGATAATAAAAAAAAAACGGATGACTGGTCCCACATGAAAGCACCGCTACGCTCGCCGAAATAGACCGACTAAAGGAACAAAACCAACCGGAACGACGCTCGCCGCATCATCTACAAAAGCAGACAGCTAGCAACGTCGAAGTATATATCGTCACATGAATATCAGAGCGTAAAGGCAAAAACAACCGAATATATATATTGCCACAGAACTATTGACGAAGAGTGTAAGCACGTGAAGTAAGAGAAGAAATAAGATAAACGTAGAAATGAAAAATGAAACGACAGACGGGCAAAGAGACAGACAAACCAGAATGACACAAAACAGTGTCCTGTTATTCTTTGTTTCACTGTATTCTTATTTCTTTCAAAGTTTTTCAAAAAAAAATTACACTGAACAAAGAATAAAAATAGAAAACAAAGACACATTGAAATCATTCAGTTTCTCAGTCTTCTTAACGCCTCCTCCACCGTGCCTCTAACGTACAAGGCTCGCCCCGTTGATGAAGTTGAGTGCGAGCTGCCCCCATCCCCGTATGCCATAACAACCCACTTGCACGCTATGGGAAAGTGGCAGAGTGGAGGAGGACGTGTTAAACACAAGGAAGAGAGGAGCAGAAAAGGAAAACCAAGGGAGAAAAAATAAAAAATGTTGACACAAACGTATGTTTTTTACTCCATTCTTCTTTCTTTCACAGTTTTGCAGTTTTGGTGAAAAGTCTACCACGTTCGCTTTTCAGCGCACCTGAACTTCCTTCTTCATTCTTCATTCTCATTTTCACCCTTCGGACTTTTCCTTTGAGGGTGTTAGGGTGCAGGAAACAAACAAAGTAAAATGACACAAACTTATGCTCTTCTTTTACAACATTTGCAATGAACCCAGTCAGGAAGATACTCATCAGACGTCGAAGTTCCAGTAGTCTCAACTTTGTACAAAGTCTCTAGTTAATCGCGGAAATGATATATGCAACAGTATCTCCTTACCAATAGACGAAGAGAGTGGAGGGAGGATAGACAAGGGAGAAGGTGGACGAAGTAATCAAAGATCACACTGCATTTGTAATGAACCCAGTCAGGAAGATACTCATCAGATGTCGAAGTTCTAGTAGTCTCACATTTGTACAAAGTCTCCAGTTAATCGTGGAAATGATAAATGCAACAGCATCTCGTTACCAATAGACGAAGAGAGTGGAGGGAGGATAGACAAGGGAGAAGGTGGACGAAGTAGTTAAAGATCACACAATAGTAACCCAACCAATCCCACTTCTTCTTCGGACTTCCTCTCCCTCCATGTCATCAATCAAATAGCGGTAACAGGTTTGACAAGTCCCGATAACACAAAAGTGCCACGTGGCACCACTCTTTCCTAGAGACAATGAAGCAAGCCAGCAACAAACAATATCAACGCTGGTCTCAGGTAAGTATCCTGTTTTCCAATCATCCACAAAATTTGATCCCGATCTTCCTCCTTCTCACAACCAGTCACCTCATGTAGACAACGTGGCCAATGTCACATCAACAGTAGGAACAAGTAGCAGCGCCACATAGGCCGGTAGCCTGCGCTACATCACCAATGTAGACCAGTGGCCTACGCCACATCAGCAATGTAGACAAGCGGTCTGCGCCACATCAACAATGTAGACAAGCGGCCTGCGCCACATCAACAATGTAGACAAGTGGCCTGTGCCACATCAACCTTGAAGACAGGTGGCAATGCCACGTCAACAATGCATGATACACCAAACAGAAAACGCCAGCATGTTGTCATAGCCCACGTCGTCGCCCACAGTGTCTGCGCACAGTCAGCGTCAAGCTCGCGTCTCGCCAGCATCAAAGCCAACGACCAGTCAGAGTCGAGCCAGCGTTCAAGCAGCATAGCAAGACTGAAAGACTGAATGACGACCTTCTGAAGACCAGCTCTTAAGTAGAATTTGACGAGGTTGTCTGGTCTCAGGTCCCTCTCCCACAGTTTTCCAAATTGACTCACAGCCAAGGGTCTGGATTGTGTACAGTTGCAGACTTTCCTTTGGACCTGATGTTGTCTGGGTACCTACATACAAACAAATGTGTGTGTCTGACCGGCGGCCTATGCTGGGTACACTTTGACTTTGGTGGTTGGTTAGTTCGACAAATGACTTAGTCAACTGTATCTCGTAAAGACCCTAAATCTTTACGTGGGGTGTTTCCCCCCCTTCGGCGTGGGTCTGAGTGCGACTTGTGGCCCTCAGACTTTCAATGAGGCATACAATATGGGTTATTGCATTCTTGCCGGCCCATTTTTCAAGTTGCATTGCAGAAAATACATCAATTCTCACTTAACTCACGTTCATATGCAGCAACAATGTCAAGAGCAGTAGGTAGTAGTTCTTTCCTACTACACCATCTAGCATCAGATGGGGGTTCGGATTTCAACTGTACCTAATACTGCTTTTGAGGTCTTCCTCTGCCACCTGTAGAAAAACAGCCATGTTCCAATATCTTTTCAACTTCATAGCCCCTATTCATAGAGGGTGAAAACATAAATGGCCTATTCGGAAAGTTATTACCTTTTACATAAGGTAGCAACTTAGACGCATGGAAGACAGGGTATGTCATCTATGTGGTAGGAAGGTGCATCTGCATCTCCAATCACCTTGAGAACTACCCAGGGGCCATAGCAGACAGGTAGCAGTTTTTGAGACACATTTTCTGATTAGGAAGACTCTTTAAACTTAACCCAGACAAGATCTCCTTCTTGAAATTGTGAAGGTCGGCGATGTTTATGAGCATGTTCAATCATTTGTAGTTGGACTTCCAATATGTTTTCCTTAACCTTCTTGATGTCTTCTTCGTACAAAACTGCGAATTCACACGTACCTGGGGATAATCTCCGAATCTGGTCCCTTGTTAACGCATCAATGAGACGCCTAGGCTTCCATCCTCTATGCAGTGCATTAGGCGTTCTACCTGTAACAGTATGTATACTGTTATTATAGGCACTAGCAATTTTAGGCAAGTTCTCATCCCAATCCATCTGATCAGGTCAAACATACATTCACAAAAGTTGTTGGCAAAGATGGTTCATTTGCTCAGTTTGACCATTTGTTTCAGGATTTCTGTCTGACGACATGGTCAACCTGGTCTCATAAAGTACTTTGACAGGCAGTGGTCTCAGTAGTCCCATCGAATTCTCAATACTTCGATAATTTGATAATTTATCTGGATTAATAATTCAACAAGCAAAGGAATGAACATAACGTACTTTGATAATTTATCTACGATGACCATTACCTGAGTGTTACCATTTCAACTCTTAGTGAGACTCATAAAGTCAATGGAAATAGACTCACCTGACTCAGTTGGAATAGGCAGTGGTCTCAGTAGTCCCATCGGATTCTCATGCGAGGGTTTGTTCCTTTGACGGACAAGACAAGTCCGCACATAAGTTAGTACATCTTCATTCATTCCTTTCTGTTTAAAATGTTCGCACAAATCAGCATATGTCTTCTTAAAACCAAAGTGACCTTCCGCATCATGACATTCTACAATGATTAAGCTTTGATTGGTTCTTGGTGAGGAACACACAATCTTTCCTTGATAGTTGCTCCTATGCGAAGACTAGTAAAGAAAGGAAAACCTTGGTTGTGGGACAAAGATTGTGAGTCATCTTTCAGAAAGTTAAAGTATAAAGAAATAAAAGTTTTGGTTGTGGGACAAAGAATATGAGTCATCTTTCAGAAAGTTGAAGTATGCTCTGACTCACTACCTTGTCTTAAAAATTGTTGACCCTTCTCTTCCTTTCGTCGTCACGACTCACGCGAGTGAGTATGGGATTGGGGTTGTGCTACAGCAGGACGACTTTAAGGGATATAGACCTATTGAGTTTTTTATCAGAAAACTTCCGTCAGAGAAAGTGACCAAATCCACCTATGAAAAAGAATTGTATGCCTTAGTGGCTGTACTAGACACCTGAAAGCATTACTTGTTAGGGAGGCATTTCACCGTCTATTATGATCACTCTACGTTGAAGTGGATCAAGACTCGGCCTAGACTCTCTGATCAACTGGTAAGATGGTCCGCTTTCATTGATACCTTTGATTGAAAACAATAAAAGATAAGTCTAATGTGGTTGTGGATGCTTTGTCCAAGCGAGCTGACTTTTTTGGTACAATTGTCTCCTATCTCGACATTAGGAACGAGATGAAAGAACAGATCTAGAAGGGTTATTGGAGTGATCTAATTTAGAGTTCTATCATTGAGACTCTACGAAAGAACCCTGAGATATTCTCATAATATCGAATGACTGATGACTTACTCTTCTTTCTGGATAAAACTTTCTAATGAACTTCCTATAGTAACTAGCAAATCCTATGAAATATCTCAATTCAGTTATAGTCTTAGGTTGTCGCCAATATCGGATTGTTATAATCTTCTTTTCTTCAGGCCTTAGTCCTTCCTCGTTCACTATATGCCCTAAGTACAAGACTTCATGCTTCGCAAACTCATACTTTTTCGGATTCAGTTTGAAATTGCCCTCGCGCAACTTCTGCAAAACCATTCGTAGGTGTTTCTCGTGATCTTCTAATGTCTTACTAACACTAGAATGTCATCGAGATAGACTACTACGAACTGATCAAGCCATTGACGAAATAACTCCTTCATTGACCTTTGGAAGGTTGCAGGTGCACTGGTCAAACGAAAAGGCATAACCACGAACTCGTACTGGCCATACTTGGTTCGAAAAACCGTCTTATGTTGATCTTCAGGAGCCACCTCAATCTGGTGGTACCCTGACTTCAGATCAATCTTACTGAAGTACCTCCAACCTTGCAACTGGTCCAACAGGTCATCAATGCGCAAAAGTGGTTGCGTGTTTTTCACAGTGACGGAGTTCAACCTACAATAATCTATACACTGATGAAGCTCACCTTCGTTTTTTAGCACGAATAAGACAGGCGCACCATAAGGAGATGAGCTATGACGAATCCATCCTTTGACAGAAAGTTCTTGCAGTTGCTTACGCAGTTCCTCAAGTTCTCAAGGAGACATTTGGTAAATGAGACCCTTGGCAATCTTGCTTCCGGAAATAATCTCGATTGTGTGCTTGATAGCACGCTCAGTAATTCCCGTCGGCTCGGTCTGCAAATCCTTGTACTCGTCGAGAAGTTTTTCAATAGAAGGTGGATAGGATGAGAAACACTCACCGACTCCTTTGACAACCGCCATCATCACCTCCTGATCCAACTTCTTTATTACCATCGATCGAAAAATCGAATAACCCATACAGCAGAAAGACAAAGATGAGTGAGAGCCAGACCTGTGATACAACTTTATAACTCGTAGTTCAAACTTTTCGTCCTTTAGTTTGACAATTTTATCTTTGAACCTTACCTGTGGGTCCGCCTCCTCGTGCCAATCCATTCCCAGAATCATGTCAAATGGTAGGTTATTTTCTATTAGAAAGGATATCTCATGTATTTTTTTTTTTTACTCTTCCTTTGTCATGAAATGACACTTGACATGATCGACGTATTGAGAGAATGTGATCGTGCTTTTGCCAGCCAACACAAACGCGATAGGTGGAGGTAAATCATTTACCTTCATTTCCAGATGCAATTGTGAATTGTCTTTTTTGAGATATAAGATCGCGTCGATCCTGAATCTAACAGTGCACCAACTCGCGTGTGCGCAATCTCAATTTTCAATTTCGACGATCATTAACTCACCCTTAGACTTAGCTTTCTTAGCCCACAAACTCCTAAGTGTTATGAGTTCATTACCGAGTTCGCCAATGGAATCGTCCAATGAGACAAAGTAAAGAACAGTGTCTGGGTGCACTGGACGATGGGCTGAAGAAGAGTCATCCTCTGCCTTGAGAGTCGAAAGGTTAGAAAGGGTTGTAGGTGCCTTACCTTTACTTTGGTCTAAACCCTTCGACTGAGTAGGAGCAGATGCTACTCCTACTGGCTGCTCGCTTTTGGGTTCCTGATAAGTGGGCACCAGGCTATCACATGACCCACGGTGCCACAGTTGAGGCGCTGACGATTGTCCATCGTTGATGGCCACTCCTCACGCGTCATGTTCATCTTTTCCCAAGGCTTCCCGAACGCAATGTCGGGATGCTCAGAAAACGAGTGTGGCCTCCTCTTCTTCTTCCACTGACCCTGACCTCCCTTATTGGCCATTACGACTATGACGTCACCTTTCCCAGGCTCACTGCCGCCATTACCTCCTCCTCCTTCAGACTCGTTGCGGGGTAATTTCTCTCCCGTCTCATCATCAAACACAACAAGCATGTGGTCCTGGCGCTTTTGTCGCCAAAGGACCCACTAGCCATACCAGCCAACCGGTTCTAACATCAGCACAGAAACGTACGTACCTTTCACTTGAGCGGTCATCTGCTCTCGTTGGAGAGTGAGATCGTGAAATTGTCGATAATTGTACTTTCCAGACTTGGCTTCTGCCACGAGCTGTCCACGAATAGGCTCAAGCACTGCACGTGAGTATATGTACAGGACCTGGTAGTCCTCCAAGTTCAACCCGGGTACTTGCAAAAGTCAGTCAACCTCACGTGACAACGCATCCACGGAAGTCCAACGTTTCTGGTCGATTGTGGTGAGTTCACCGAAGGTTTTGTCGGTCGTTATCTTGTTAAGAAACCTCTCCTTTATCTTTTGGAGAAATTGCTTGAGGTTCAGGGTATTTGCCCACTCACCGATATCTTTGAAGCCATCACCGTTGGCTTCTGACAACACCCGCTCCTTGGCCACTCCCCCTAAACATGACGTAGAGAAAGCGACCTCACTCTCAGGCTCAACGGGGGCGGTTCAGACATAATTCTAGATTTTTGTGATCCACAACAACAGATTCTCATCTTTCTTATTGTTGTACGTAAATGACAATTTTATTTTCATTTTTTATTCTCTTCGGCTTCTCTACCTCCTTGACCGGTTCCTCCTTTTTTGCGGGTTCGTCTTTCTTTTCCACCGGTTCCTCAACATCTTTGAACCTTCGGACTTTTCTGGCGTGACTCACTTTGCATCTTTCATTAGTTTCTCCTGAGATTCCTTCTTCACTACCACCCATCTTGTCTCCTCCTTCATTCCTACCTTGTCTTTTCCTTTTAGGAGTTTGATCACCGTCTTTAACGAGGCAGTGTTGCGGTCAATCTTCTTCACAAAAGAAACAAGGTAGATCATGACTGGAGGATGGATGCAATCTCGCTGCCTGCTTCTTCAAAGTGAAACCTTTGACTTAATTTCTCCATTGCTCTTTTTTCTTTTTTTTGTTATTCTTGATGTCTCCGAAATTCCTCAATCTTCCTTCGTTCTTCTCTCAACGTATTTTCTAATTGCCTCACGTTTTCCTCCCTTATCTCCACAAACAACTGAGGTTCTTTTCTTTCCTCTTTCTTCTTTCTTATTTTCTTCCTTTTCCTTTCCTCTTTGGTACATACTTTCAAAATGCTTGGCGACAAGTCGGTCAACAGCAATACGTCCTTGTCTAATGATTCCTCGACTCGCTGTCTGGTTTCCAGCATCTCAACACCAGTTTTCGCGGCTTCAAGTTCAACCTCAACATCTCGCAGGTTGAACTTGCCGTGAACGTGTTGTTCAGCTGCTGGAACGACACCGTGTATCTCACCAAGCAATTGACGAAGAAGGCCCTTTGGTGTTTGCCTGCTTGCGTCGATCTGAGCCTGATATTACAGGCCCGACGCAGCGACGCTCGCCGCATCATCTACAAAAGCAGTGAGCTAGCAACGTCGGAGTATATATCATCACATGAATATTAGAGCGCAAAGGTGAAAAAAACAGAATATATATATATATATATATCGTCAAATAGAACTGCCCGATAAACCGTAGGCAGAGAGGGAGAAGAGGACAACAAACGAGGGCTATATATATATATATATATTGTCATAGGACTATTGACTAAGAGCATAAGCACGTGAAGTAAAAGAAGAAATAAGATGAGTGAAGAAAAGAAAAATGAAAGGACAAATAGACAAAAAGACAGATAAACCATAATGACACAAAACAATGTCCTCTTATTCTTTGTTTCACTGTATTCTCATTTCTTTCAGTGTTTAAAAAAAAAAAATTCCATTGAACAAAGGATAAAAATAAAAAACAAAGACACATTGAAATCATTCAGTTTCTCAGTCTTCTTAACGCCTCCTCCACCGTGCCACTCCAAGCACCTACCCACCAATTCACTCCAAGCACCTACCCACCAATTCACTCCAAGCACCTACCCACCAATTCACTTCAAGCACCCACC
>BFEA01000396.1:564845-580118 GCA_003427395.1 Chara braunii
AGCGCAGCACAGCCCCACCATCAGAAAAAAAAAAAAAAAAAATCCTGGCCCTGTTTTTGCGTCGCCCGGTTCACCCGGGCGGACCCCCCCGGGACCAACCGGCCGGGGTCCTGCCCGGCCGGGCGCTGGTGCAGCCTGGCTGCAAATCTTTTTTTTCTTTTTTTTTCACAACTTCGGATATTAGCATTTCGTTTTATCTGAAAATTTCTGATATTTGCATTCGTTTTCACGCAACAAATATCCAAAAATTTCTGATAATAACATTTCGTTTTATCTGAAAAGTTCCGATATTTGCACTTCGTTTTTTTACGTAACAAATATCCAAAAATTTCTGATAGTAGCATGTCGTTTTTCTGACGTTAGCATCTCGTTTTCTAGGCATATTAGGGTTACGACGAAGGTTGTCATATTCGGGGAAACGGAATTTATTCTTTTCTGAAAATCGAATCTCCATCCTACTTCGCAAAAAGTTGGTCTCTGAAAGCCGAAATTTTGCGAAGCCTATCAGCATTTCGTTGCTAGACACAATAGGAGGTTGTCATATTCTCGGAAACGGAATTTATTCTTTTGCTGAAAATCGAACCTTTATCCTACCTTGCCTAGATCTCACTCATAGCATTGTCCGTAAAATGCCTCACTGATAACAGATCGACAGATATACAAAAAAAAAAAAGAAAAAAAAAGCGGTGATCCGCTTCTTTTATTATTATTATTATTATTTTTTTTTTGCTGTTGATTAGGACCGGCATGGAAATTGCAGTTTGGTTGTCTTCCTGCGTTTCCTTCCCACCCAGCCCCCTGTCTGTTTTCTCGCCTTGGTAAGTGCCATGTCAGCAGTGCCACGTCGGTTGCAGGACACGTCAGTAGCAGTGCCACATCAGCAGTGCCATGACAAACGGTGACTCGTCAGCAGTACCACGTCAGTAGCAGTGCCACGTCAGCAGTGCCACGACAACAGTGCCACGTCAGTAGCAGAGCCACGTCAGCAGTACCGCGTCATCAACACCGTACAGCTAACTGCAGCTTATGCTCCGACGCAGCAACCGCATCGCAGCACGAGAAGGGCGGGCAGCCGCAGCAGAACAGCAGCTACCTCTGCCCCACCCCTCTGAAACGGACACCCAGGGCAACCCCACGGTGGACAATGCCGCATCCGGCAGTCCACGTGAGGCGTGCAGCTCGAACCCCCTGGCCCCACAGGCCCATCAGGAGGGTTCCACTGCGACTTCTGTGGGAACCCTCGACGCTGCACCAATCCGGCAGCAAGGAGAGACCATGACGGCCTTCCTGGCCCGCCTGGGCACCTATATGCAGCAAGTCCAAGAGGAGCAGCAACGCGAGGCGGCAGCCGAAGCAGCACGCCTTAATGCCATTGCACGCACAGAAGAGCAATGGCGCCGGCAGCAAGCTGACGCAGCTGCCAACCACAACAAAGCTCGAAGAGATGCCGCATCTGTCCTCATGCAGCAAGAAGCCGCTCATACCGCCGCACTCAAAGCATGGAATGTTGATCCGGCGGCGACGACGGAACCAACTACGGAGGAACAGACCAAGTCAGCCCTCGCCAACATGATGTACCAAGTCATCCTCACTTGTAATTGGCAACAAGTGGAGCTGGCTCGGCAGGCACATACCATTGCTGAGTATGAGGAGACTCTCAAGAGCCTCCATGCCCGCCTTGACATGCTGGAGAAGGATGACGTGCTGCACAGGCACACGGCATCATCAAGCATTGATCCATCGATCCGCGAGCTGGAAGGACGACTGGATCACCTAGTCGCGCTTGTCGGCAATTTGAACAGTTTCCGACACTCGACGACCATCAGCCAGTAAATAGCCGCCCTACAAGCGGACCTGCGTCAAATGCAGCAGCAACCAACTGGGACCTGCAACAACGTTACGCCGAAACAATTCAAGATGCCGAGGTTCAGCATCGACAGATTTGATGACTACCACAAGGCGGACTCCATCAGTTGGTGGCAAGGGTTCACCAATGAGCTCTCCATCCACTTGGTCCCGCCCGAGTCGAAGATCTCAGCGCTTCACTTAACCTCTGCAGCACCGGTGCCAGCCAAGTGTGGCTTAACCACCTGGCTCAAACCGAGGGCGTCGAAGTCTCTAAGCTTCACACCAAGATCACTTGGGAGGCCATGACTGAGAAGTGGCGGAAACGCTTCATCGTCGACGACACTCAGGGCAAAGGCGTGAACCGGATCTTCAGCATGCATCAAGGCAGCCAAGCCAACACGCGAATGGCTAACCGAGTGGCAGAAAATTGTGACGATTCCGAATTTGGACATCCCATTCGTACATCTTCCTCACGAATTCTTCCAGCGGTCAGTTGACGCATTGAGCACGGCCCTTGGGGAGCGCAGCCTATACACGGACTTCGACCAGATCGTGAAGAAGGCGCGCGAAGTCATCCAAACCAATCGGTGGGCAGCCAACGAGCGGCGAAGCCAACCGAATTTTGTGGAAAAGGGCAAAGGCCCGCGGCCGCAGCAAGTCGCTGTTGTCCAAGGAAATGGACAAGAGAACGACCAGGCGATGACTCACGAGTCTGGTGAAGGAGACGGAGTCAACGCCCTTCCGCCAACAACAACAAGAAGAAAAAGGCGAAATATGTGTCAACAACGAAAGTCGGACAGCCGAATGAGCCATGGAAGAAGTTCAGCCTCACGGAGGAGCAATACAAACTCCGCCAGAGGTGGAACTGTTGCTACTGGTGCAACAGCACCAAGCATACGACGTCACAATGCCCTGACAAAGGCAAAGAAGACGTTCGTCCACGACAAAGCTCGGGAAACTGAGCTTCGCGGGAAGTGAGGCGACTCCACTTCCTGCTCCGCCGGACACGGTTGCCTTGCTAACAACCTCCTCCACCTCCGGGGAACATGCGTATGTCGCCAGTCTTCGCAAAGATTATGAAGACTATGTTGTCCAACTGGTCCCGTCGTTGGACCAACTTCTCCACGTGCAAGACTCATTTGCGTGTGCGACTTCATCACCATCGCCAAGTGAACCAGCATCCTCGCCAACATCACTCGGGGACTCATCGGTGTGGTCTAGCCTTGAGGAACTCGACCCATTGACACTGGAGGACTTCCAATGGTTGCCTCTTCCCCCATCTGGTTCCTTGCCGAAGCCGCATTGCAACGCCCTAATGGTGGAGCTACGCAACTACTTGCACACTGCAGTACCAGCTCCGTTGATGGAAGACGGAGTAGCGGTTGTTGACCTTCGCGAGTACATTGCGAAGATCGACCGCGAGTACGCCACGCAACGGTACGACGACACCGACGCACCGTTACTCTATGTCTGCATTCAGATCGGGAAGGTGACCTGCAGCGCCTTGATTGATGGTGGAGCTACTCGCAACTATGTCAGCCAGGATTTCATGACCCGCGCCGGCCTTGGGCCGCGCGTTCGAAGGAAATCGCAGCCCACGCAAGTCACGTTGGCCGACGGTCGTACGCACAAGTCCATCGACCAGTGCATTGACTCAGTCCCCGTGTACTTCGCCCCGCTTGCACGCGAGGCCGTGTCCTTTGACATATTGGACACGATCTTGGGCATGTCATGGATGCGGAGCAAGGACCACTCGGTGAACTTCTACCGTCGCACCGTTCACGTTCGTGACCGGAACGGGGTACTTGTGCCATGTACGGTCCCCCCACCTCATCCTTCGATTGGTTGTCACGTGGTCTCCGCGGCAAGCATTCGCAACTCCATCGCACGGAACGACGTGGGGGAAATGGGCATTTGTTTCTTGCACGCCCTCCCTCCTCCTGACAAGCCAGCGGCGGAACAGCCACCGGATCCACGCATTGTACAGCTTCTTGACTCCTATGGCGGCGTCTTTGAAGCCCCCGCCGAAATCGTACTGAATCGGCCAATTCGTCACGAGATCATCTTTGAAGACAGGGCCGTACCTCCGCGTCGATGTATTTACCGCATGAGCGAGGAGAACCTCATTGACAAGGGTTGGATTCGCCCTAGGTGCTCGCCCTACGGTGCACCTGTTCTCTTCGTTCGGAAGAAGAACAAGGAGTTGCGCTTATGCATTGACTATCGCAAGCTTAATGCTCAAAACCATTAAGAATGTCGGCCCGCTTCCATGCATCGACGATCTTCTCGAACGCTTGGGCGGCGCCAAGTATTTCTCCAAGTTGGACCTCAAGGCCGGTTACCACCAGCTCAAGATCCATCCAAGAGATCGATATAAAACCGCTTTCAAGACACGGTACGGGCACTTCGAGTGGGTCCTAATGCCATTCGGCCTCACGAATGCCCCGACCACCTTCCAAGCGGCAATGACAACGGAGTTTTGCGACATGTTGGACCGGTTTGTGCTCATCTACCTCGATGACATCTTGGTGTATAGTCGAACTTTGGACGAGCACATCGTGCATCTATGTGTTGTTTTGGACAGGCTTCGTACGGCCAAGTACAAGGCCAACCGAGCCAAGTGCGAATTCGCACAGCAAGAGCTCGAGTACTTGGGCCACTTTGTGACGCCGCAAGGCATTCGTCCGCTTGCGGACAAGATCAAGGCCATCCAAGATTAGCCGAAACCGACCAACACCACGGAAGTTCGCTCTTTTACGGGATTGGCCAGGTACTACCAACGCTTCATCGGCGGATACGCACGGATCGCCGCACCCTTGTCAAGATTGCAGTCTCCACAGGTGCCCTTCCACTTCACCGATGAAGTCCGCAGTTCATTCCACAAATTGAAGACGGCGTTGCTCCTCGCCCCCGTCTCAAGTATCTACGATCCCACCTTGCCTACGAGAGTGACTACGGACGCTTCCAGCTACAGCATGGGTGCAGTTTTGGAACAACACGACGGAGTAGATTGGCATCCGGCTGAGTACTTCAGCCAAAAGGTGCCACCCATCAACTCCGTTGATGACGCACGAAAGGAGTTCCTCGCGTTCGTCACGGTACTCGAGCGTTGGCGACACTTCCTCCTCGGGCGTCGTAGGTTCACTTGGGTGACCGATAATAACCCATTGACCTACTACAAGACGCAAGACATGGTGAACAGCACGATTGCTCGGTGGATGTACTTCATCGATCAGTTCGACTTCACATCGAAACACATTTCGGGCCTCTCCAACCGAGTCACGGATGCTCTCTCGCGAAGATCAGATCTTTGCGCAGTGACCGACCACGTGTTCAGTTTCGACGAAGCCCTTCATCAACATTTTGTGCGAGCATACAAGTCCAATCCGGAATACGGCACGCTCTACGAGCAACTATCCTCGGATCACCCGCCGGCCAGCCACTATCGCATCGTCGATGGCTACCTGTTGCTTCACTCATGAGGCAAGGACTTACTATGCGTCCCACACGACCGTCGCTTACAGACTCGTCTCCTCGGCGAGTACCGCGACTCGGTACTCGTCGGCCACCTCGGAGTCAACCGTACGATCGCAAGACTTCAGCAGCGATTCCAGTGGCCTGACCTCATTACCGACGTCACTCGCTATTGCGACTCTTGCAAAGTCTGTCGACGAAGCAAGCACCGTAATCGCAACCCTTGCGGTGAGTTACGCCCGTTGCCTATTCCACGGGAACCCGGCCTCTCCATTGCCATGGGCGTCACAGGCCCGTTCCCCCGGGACCGCTTCGGGCACGACGGCATTCTCACGGTCGTTGACCGTTTGAGCAAGTACGCACGATTTCTTCCCTGCAAGTACTACGCCACGGCTCCTGAACTTGCGCGCCTCTTACACACCAGCTGGATTTGCGGCCACGACGTTCCGGAAGACATCGTCAGCGACCACGACACTCGCTTCATGTCGGCATTTTGGACCTCTCTCATGAAAGAGTCCGGCACCGAGATGAAACCAAGTTCGGCTCGGCATCCGCAAACGGATGGCAGACGGAGCGGGCACATCAAACCGCTCAAGTAATGCTTCGCACACTCATTCGTACGGATCAAAAGGATTGGGTGGACCGCCTCCCCGACATCGAATTCGCCTACAACACTTCCGTGCACCCGGCGATCAGCGTGACTCTGTTCGAGTTACACCACGGTGGCCGAAAAGGCCGCATCTTCGCTGATCTTCCTTTTCCAAGGACTGCTGACATTGACGCCGCTTGTTCGCCCGCCTCCGTTTGGAAGTATAGGGACTTGCTGGCTAAAGCCCGCGCCAACATGCAAAAGGCTCAATTCCGAATGCAACAGCAAGCTAACAGGCGTCGCGTGCCATGCCCCATCCGCGTCGGCGACCTTGTTTGGGTCTCCACGAAAGAGTTTGCACTCGAGCAGGATGTATCCTGCAAGCTACTTCCAAAGTGGTTTGGACCATGGCCCGTCACAATCAGCCGTGGGTGATGAGCTCGACCGCCCCTCATTTGTGATCGAAATCCCGCCGCATCTCACGGTGCACCCGGTTTTCCACGCCTCCAAGTTGGCCACATATACACCAGCCAAGAGTGACGACTTCCCGGGACGACGATCACAGGACCCTCCTTCCATGGATGGTCATCAGGAAGTTGACCGCGTCATCATGCATCGCAAGCACGGCAACAAGCCTATGCAGTACAAAGTCACATTCAAGTGGTGCGACCCCGATGACACGTGATGGATTTCCCGGGCAGCTTTGCGAGCCTCCGCTCCTAACATCTATGCTCATTGTGAGAAGAAACGGCTAGTGACGGAAGTTGCACAGCCTCCCACCCGGACTTCAGTCCCTCCCTCTGCCAGACAGCTTCGCCCTCGCAGGTAAGCTCGGTCTTTCACGGAGGGGGGGTGTGGCATACTCCGTACCACACGGGCCCAGCAAAGCCCGACCTGGTAGAGTAAGGGTCCGTAGGAGTAGAGCCTGTTTCCTTTCAGCCTAAAAGCCTGAAACGAGGGCCTACAGGCCCTGCCGGAAAAAGACGGGCCATTTTCAGGCCCTCGCAAGATCAACCTACCCTGAAACTCGGGCACCAGACCGGGGTGTTAGCTCAGGCCATTGTGGCCTATTTTGTGGAGCGTCAACCCCAGGGTCTGGCACGTTTTGGCATAGGCACGAGCAGCCTCCCGGACGGGCCAGCACTATATAAGGCTGACCCGCCCTGTAGGCTGCAGGCAGTTCCCAGGCACTTCACGTGCAGAGGGCAGGAGGTAGTCTTCAGGACTCGGCAGCGGCACTCTGGAGGAGTAGTAGCGATAGCAGTAGTCTTCAGTGTTGGGCGCTAGTAGAGAGAGAGAGAGATGGTTGGCGGAGGCCAGGGAGACTCACCTGCGGCGCCATAGCTCCAGCTTCGTCTTCGATGTACCTGCACCAAAGCGCCACCTTTACAGGTTAGTATCGGAGAGAGAGAGAGAGAGAGAGAGAGAGAGTTCTTCTTCTTCCTCCTCTTAGTCCCCCATCTATTCCTCACCCTCTCGCCCCCTGACTTCTCAGTATCTACCGGCTAAGAGAGAGAGAGAGAGAGAGAGAGAGAGAGAGAGAGAGAGAGAGAGAGAGAGAGAGAGAGAGAGAGAGAGAGATGGGCGACATTGGGATTTGACGACATTTAGGTTCAGACTCAGCATCGGGATTCAGACCTTTGGCGAGGGATTATTTGGGACTGTATCGAAGCCTTGGTGTTGACGACATTTCCATCTTCCCCCTCCCCTTCGTCTAATCCTCCTCTTCTTCGTTTGTGCATGATCGGGGACTGACGCATTCTTCCCATGTGAGTGTCAGCCCCCTTCACACCATGGAAAGATGATGATACATGTTTGGTCTGCATGGCAGCTTGATTGATCGGATCATCGGTATCTAAGCCTTCCGTTGTGTTATCTTGTATCATGTGAGAAAGGTCGGTTCTTGGTCTGGTCTGTACCCTTGGGGTATGCAACATTGAACCCCGACAGTCTTCCCAGGATGCATTTGACTGATGGATAAGGACTCACCACATCGCCCAGAGTTAGCAATACCCCTGAGAAAAGTGGTTGACTTTACTCACACCAACCTTGCAATCCTAGCAGACTGCCGGTCCAAACCCCTGACAACAACGGTAGTAAGTCTGAGAAACTAATCTGACACAGTCATAAAACCCACTCTACACACCCACTCAGCCATGGACACCCAATGGCATGATCGCTAGTACGGTCCCGACCCTAGCCGCATCGATCCGCTGAACGGAGAGCCTAGCAAGGCCACGTTGTGTGTTGTCATATTCGCTATACACTCAAAAAAGTGTGTGTGTGTGTGTGTGTGTGTGTGTGTGTGTGTGTGGGTTGTAGATTTTCCCCACAACAGCCCCAATTCCACCCAGATGAATAGATTCAGAATCAAGGCAAACTTTGTCCTATTGCAGACAACGAGAGCATTTGAGATGTCCAACATATAAAAGCAATTTTCCATTGTTCTTGCAGCTCCCTTTCACTGTGCCTCTTACGCACAAGGCTGCCAACGTTGATTGTGATTGAGCGGGAGCTGCCCACATCCCCGTGTGCCTTCACGGCCCACTTGCACGTTATTTCAGGAGGCAGATTAAAAGGGAAGGTATGCTCCTGTGCATTTCTCTTCAGAGCTTCATACTCCTGTTCCTTTCACTTCAGATCTTCAGCTTATACAGTCTTCGTGTCCATCTTTCATCTTCATACTTCCGTTCATTTCATTTCTGATCTTCATATCGTCTGTTCTCTTAATGATGCTCATTCGTATGTATTTGTTAGTAGCACAAATGGAGTGGAGGGGGGGGTGGAGGGAAAGGGATAGAAGGCGGAGTTCTATAGGAGCACAGGGCATGGGAGGTAGGGGCAAAGGGAAGGAAAGAAATATGTGAAGCACAGGATAGAGTATGACATGCAAAGAGCCGGGGAGAGGTGTATGACGAGCTTCACAGAATTCTAAATATTCACTGCTGAAACAGACTACTCAAATGGCACAGGGTTGCAMAAAAAAAAAAAAAAAAAAAAAAAAAAAAACCACGGCAAGTGGCCACCCCTACAGACTGGACAGAACCGGTTCGGGTGCGGGCTATGGAAGCACCGCATCCAATTTTCACAGTTTCAGTTGCTGCATTAAATGGCATGGCGCAGACAGATGTCACAGGCTGCGTGGCTCCAACATGCTAGGAACACAGAGGCATGTCGACCGCATATATAGAGGCATTGCCGTTCCAGCCCGTCTACAAATTGGGCATGACATGTCGGGGTGTCGTACATGAGTACAGTACTGACTGTCATCGTACATATGGAAGCAAAAGCTCACATGGACTATCCCTTCCTAATCCTCACGGCACAAGGCATGCAAACCACATGCTAGTTAAATCTCCGGCCGGTCATCACAAAATGGCATGGAGCATCTTTCTTGGGCTTCCTCAGTATTTATTCCTTCTCTATGGGCAGACGACGACAAGGAGGATCGGTCCAAAGAAAGCGCGTTCAGCTGCTGCAGGATTTGGTCCGCAACAGCTCACCCTGGTGGTGTTAAACTATGAGCACATCGCTCTGCCAATGGTTCATATAGAAGTCTACTTTCCTCCTCGGACTGCTGTGTCCGTCGTTCGTCTGGCAAGAAAGAGGGAGATCCGTCAGCGGTTGCCGTAGGTGTATGACCAACACCACATGCGGGACATGCTAGGAGAGGATGTGGAGGGTGATGACACCGGGGATAGTCCACGCAGTAAAGACATACTTTCTATGACAGCTTCCTGGAAGCATTGACGACACGTGGCATGCTGCTGACATGTCATTGGTATGGAACGCTGATGTGCACAGTTATTTACGCATGGCAGATCAAGGCCACAACGGCATGCTAGGCAAGTAATCAGGGGGTGGGGGGGATGAGCACAGAACAGGGGATCACAATTTTCGTATGAGAGGCTAGCAGCGACCATCCCTTCATAGTGTTTGGAGCAGAGGCTATGTCGTGTACAAGCCAACCAAACTGCACCTGTGCGTGTACAAGCCAACCGAACTGCACCTGTGCAAGCACACAACGGGACGGCATGTGTGTGTGTGTTTGTGTGTGTGTGTGTGTGTGTGTGTGTGTGTGTGTGTGTGTGTGTGTGTGTGNGTGTGTGTGTGTGTGAGAGAGAGAGAGAGAGAGAGAGAGAGAGAGAGAGAGAGAGAGAGAGAGAGAGAGAGCTGGGCTGTGCATCATTCATCCACTATTTTCTATCCTAGGAAGAATCTAGATGAGTGATATCTAAGAATTATAAATAAGAGAAATAAAATAAATATAAATAAGAAGAGTATCAATAATCTGATCTTCTCCCTTCTTTCTCCCCCTTCCCTCACCTGAGACGAATCCTGCCTTATGCTGTTACACACTTTCGTCGGGACGCGCGGAGGTCCCATTCCACATTCTCAGTGTTGGGCCCAGCTTCTGGTTGGGACCAGGTTGAGTTTTGCACTATCTTCTGGCCGGACCCACTTCTGGTTGGTACTACCTTATGTTTGGGATTAGGTTCTTATTGGGACCGGCCTCTGGTAAAGTCCAGCCTCCAGTTGGATCTGTTTGGGATTAGATTCTGATTGGGACAAGCTTCTGGCTGGAACCACCTCCTGGCTGGGACCAGGTTCTGTTTGATACCACCTTCTGCATGGGATCAGGTTCTGTTTGGTACCAGCTTCTGCTTGGGACCAGGTTATGTTTGGTACCCGCTTCTACTTGGACCTGGCTGATACCAGCTTCTGGTAAGGACCAGCTTCCAATTTGCAGCAGCTTTAGTTTGTACCGGAGGAATTATTGAGTGCACCCAGGTCGCAGATCTCGAGTGCAGTGCGGCTCTCTAAATCTGCAAGCATGTGATGTCGCAACATCAAATCAAGCCCTGCTTTTGGTTGGGATTAGCTTCTGGTTGGTAGCAGCTGCTGGTCCGAACCAGAGTCTGATTGGAACAAGCGTGGTCGCTGGTCGGTGACCGGTCCCGAGCACAAGGTGAGAGTTGATAGCTCACACCTGGTCTACCACAACACGGGTGTTGTCTTTTTTTTTTCCTTCCTCTCGAACTTGTTTCGATTATGGCTCCAAGTTTTTGCGCATTCTTCTGACTCCAGCATTCTGCTGCTTTAGGCGGAAGGGGTCGTAGACTACTAGACATATTTTCCCGTTAGGCCTACTGCAAGGAAAATAAGCAACAGCGAGATGACAAATCCAGATTACACCATCACATTAAAAGCCAGATAGTCACACTGTGTCCAGAGAGCAGCATTGCACCAATAATACACCAATGGAGGTTCGTAGTACTGAAAACCAATGTCTTGGAGAGCTTTCTCTCTCCTTCAGCAACACAAGAGTCCAGTCCCTTCACACTCCTACCTGGCGCTCAATGCCCAGCCTACTCCTACAAAGCTACGATCAGCCTAATAATAGACAATGCAACTGTTGACATCAGCGGCAACCCGAAGTACTTGAAGATGTCGCCCATATGCTGACCATCGCCAATACAAGGTAAGTGCCCTCACATCATCATCATCATCATCATCATCATCCTTCGCCCTTCCTTGACTTAACACCCACACCTGTCCTCTCTTGCACCCGAAGACCACCCCTGCACCTCATTGTGTATCCAAGCCGAGCCCGCTATGGTGGTTGGCTATGGCGCTGCCCTCAGCAGCGCCCTGCTCCCACACACGACCGCACGTGCGCAGCCTCTTGCTCCAATGCCGGCAGCCAGCCCGCGAGCAATCACTCCAGCAGTGCTGCCGCCAGCCAGCGACCGAATGAAGCAGCCAGGGCAGAGCTCTTTCCTTTATGGAAAGAGTTGGCCTGCTCGCGCAGCCTGGCTGCACTGGCCWGGGCCCAGAAGCTTCCGGAAGGCCCCAGGAGGCTGCCTGGGTACAGCAGCTACTGGGCTGCTGGGCCTCGTTCGGTTGGGCGTCCAACTGTCTCTGTATGAGGCTGTGAATCACGCCCAGGGCCTGCATTCTTTGGAAAAGCCCGGAAGGCTGTGGAAATGTCTGTGTTGTCCGGCCTGAGTTTCTTTCAACCAACTGGCGCGTCGCAACTACCTGGACACCAAATATGAAATTGACAGTCGAGGGCCTCTTGCGATATGTCAAGCCCTCCTTCACTTAGGGCGGGCACCACTGCCTTCACTTAGGGCGGGCACCACCGCCTTCACTTAGGGCGGGCAATGCTGCAAACAGGGCCCCATAGGCCTACTGAGGACCCAAATCCTCGCATTCCCTCCTCCTTTACTTCGTAGGTCCTCTGAGAAGTCTCTTATTCTGCAGGTGTTTTCCCTTTGAGTAATCTTTCACAGCCTGCAATCACTTGAGGTGCTGTTCTCATGAGTTCTTCTCGTGTGAACCACCGATCTTCTTTAGGATCCAGATGATGTCTGAAGCTCACACGATACTGCATTCTCGGTTTAGGAGGGCGTCCTCTGTCGGATGGCATCACTCGGTGCTTGAAAATCTGGTCAATGTCCACTTCGCCATCCATGGTTGGGGGCAGCATTGATCTCTGAGAGGGAAACTGGTCTGTGGCAGCGAAAGGTGCCAGCTTGGATGCATGGAAAACAGGGTAAGTCCGTAAGTGCGCAGGGATGCGAATCACGTATGAAGGCCCAGCCGGTTGATCCCCTACAATATCTAAGATCTCCCAGGGCCCAAAGTACTGTGGCATCAGTTTTCTTGAGAACCCTATCTCCTGACCCAGTTCAGATGACCTCACCCAGACTCTCTCACCTACCTGAAGAAAGTCAAGCGCAGTTCTGGGTTTCCAACCAAGATGTAGTACTATGCACAGCATTATTGTACCTGGCGACGAGAGGTAAATGCTTGTCCCAGTCATCCTGACTTGGCTTACTATAATGCCGAAGCAGGTGCTGTACTACCCGGTTCATCTGTTCTGCATGACCATTTGACTCAAGGTGATTCCCTGAAGTCATTTGGAGCTTGGTTCCCATTTGTTCAGCAGTTGCCTGTCACAGTTGACTAGTAAACCTTACATCCCTATCACTCACTATTGATGTGGGTAGTCCAAAATCCCTAACCCAGTGATCCAGAAACAGTTTGATAACATAGTCAGTTTTCACAGTTTCTGGCAGAGCGATCAGTCTTGCATATTTAGTAAAGCGGTCCACTATCACGAAAATATGCCTCTTTCCAGACTTACTGGTCACAAGAGTATCCATGAAGTCCATGGACACACTTTGACCAGGACCTTCAGGAATTGGCAAGGGCTTGATGAGCCCAAGCGGAGCCTGAGTCCTAGGTTTGTCCCTTTGACAGACCTGGCAAGTTTCAACATACCTTTTCGTATCTTGCATCATAGTGGGCCACCAAAAATTCTGCACTAGGTTAGCTGAGGTCTTTTTATATCCAAAATGACCAGTTGCGTCATGACACTCGCCTAAAAATAAACAACGTAAAGACTCACTACACGGGACACAATCTTTTATTCCCTGCCTTCTCGAGAAACAGCAAGCCATCTGTCATCGTAAATTCGTCCAAAGTCTTTTTGTCCTTTGCTTGGAATCTACGGATGATCTCTGACATAACTGGATCTCCCTGATAGGCTTCCACCAGCGATCGAGTAGGTTCGTCAGATATGCCAAACTCAGTGACTAGCGCGCCAAAATAGTCTGCTCTTCGCGATAATGCATCAGCCACTTTGTTGTACGTACCCTTGATAGGATCAAGTTGATAGTCATTGTCTATCACTTGAATCCATCTTTTGAATGCGTCCGACAGAAAAGGCTTTGTCTTAATCCAGCGCAAAGTTTCATGGTCCGACCTCACATAGAAGAATCTCCCTAGGAGGTAGTGTCTCCAACGGACAAGCGCTCTGTACAGGGCGTAGAGTTCTCTCTCATACATGGACTTAGCTAACTTTTGGGAAGACATCTTTTTACTCATATACTCGATTGGTCTCAACTTTGGCCCCTCCTGTTGCGCAAGGACCGCGCCTATCCCATATTGGCTGGCATCTGTGGTCACAACAAAGGATTTGTCAGGATCAGGAAGTTTGAGAACTTCATAGTGTGTTAGAGCATACTTCAATTTCTTGAAGCTTGCCTCACACTCTTCAGTCCACTCCCAAGGGGTGTCAAGTAGAGTTAGATCCGTTAATGGGGAAGCTATAGTACTATAGTTCTTCACAAACGGACGATAGTAGCCCGTCGTCCCCAAAAACGATCT
The DNA here is from genome assembly GCA_003427395.1 of Chara braunii. NCBI lineage: Eukaryota > Viridiplantae > Streptophyta > Charophyceae > Charales > Characeae > Chara > Chara braunii. The sequence goes on from BFEA01000396.1 coordinate 578,935, forward strand.
GACCTCAGTAATTGTCTGAGGTCTGGGCCAGTCACGTATGCTGGCCACCTTGGCATCTTCCGGTCTCAATCCATCTGCTGAGATTTCATGACCCAAGTACAAGACCTTGGTGCGACCAAACTCGCATTTGTCCAAGTTTACCTTGTACTGGTGCTGTAGTAAGAGACCTAGCACTATTTTCAAGTGCTCAGCGTGCTCCTCTATAGTCCTACTAAAGATAAGAATATCATCGAGGTACACGACGATAAACTTGTCTAAGTAGTCATGAAATATCATGTTCATCGCGTGCTGGAATGTACCAGGTGCATTGCATAGACCAAAGGGCATCACCACAAACTCGTACAGACCGTACCTGGTCTGAAATGCGGTTTTGTGCTGGTCCTCATGTCTAACGGCAATTTGATGGTATCTGGACTTCAGATCTATCTTGGTGAAGTACCGACATCCCTGCACTCTATCCAAGAGGTCGTCGATGCGGGGTAGGGGCTCGACGTTCTTTACGTTGATGGCATTGAGGCCCCTATAGTCAATGCACATCCTTAATGGACCTCCCTTCTTTGGGACAAATAAGACTGGCGCACCGTAAGGGGAGGTACTAGGCCGGATCCATCCCTTCTCTGTGAGCTCCTNGACAAATAAGACTGGCGCACCGTAAGGGGAGGTACTAGGCCGGATCCATCCCTTCTCTGTGAGCTCCTTGAGCTGGCGGCGAAGCTCATCTAACTCTGCAGGAGACATCCTATAGATTCGTCCTCTAGGCACCTTACTACCTGGGACAACCTCCCTTTCTACCACGCATGTGGGCTCCTAAAAAAGGTCTGACTATTGAGCAACGACTTTTTTTATCTCTGGGGGTGATTTGACGGCCTCCCCTTTCTCAAAGACAAACACTAGATACATGCCCTCCTCGCGATTCTGCTTGTAATAGTTATAGAAAGAAGAAGTGCGCATGCAGCCGTAGTTTTCCACTAGACTGCTAGCCTTGTACTTCTGCAACCTAACAGTCCTACCATTTGGCAACTTGAGTATCAACACCTTTCTATCCCATTCAAACTGCGGTTGCGAGACTTCGAGGTAGTACATGCCCAGTAGCATATCGAATGGCAGTTCGTCGCTAACCAGGAAGGAGATCTTGTGGATCACTTCCCCTCCTCCATAGGAGAAGGTGCAGGCTATGTCCTTGA
>BFEA01000396.1:580953-599012 GCA_003427395.1 Chara braunii
TCTCTCTCTCTCTCTCTCTCTCTCTCTCTCTCTCTCTCTCTCTCTCTCTCTCTCTGTGTGTGTGTGTGTGTGTGTGTGTGTGTGTGTGTGTGTGTGTCTTCTTCGTCGTTGTCTTCCTTGCAGGTACGCGGCACCTTCTTCCGCAACAAGCTATGGCGAACTTCCTTCTTCAACGGCGCTCCTCAACTATGGCGCACTACGACGCGCGTCTCTCTCCTGCTGCAACGGCCATGGCGCATGGGATAGCGGGTACCAGCTCCGATACCAGTGCAATCATACTCACTTTCATTCACACTTCACATGCATTCAAACAGGTTGCGCAGCAAACTGGCGACAAGCGTCCACTCAGAACTGAAAGATATAGTAACCAAAAACGCAGCTCAGATACAAGTTCACTTCGAATGGCTATGGCGGCACATCGCCTGTACAACTCTCTGTTCGTCACTTACTCAACACTGCTGTTCGCACACAGGATTACCCTGGATATCCCACACACAACACACTGTACACTCGCACACTCACACACGCTACTCTCTCTCCTATCAGCAACGGTGGCTATGGCTGCTGCTACCCTATCGCTATGGCTAAGCTTGCTTCTCGCCCACTTCGTCTTCGGGCTCACTGCAGACCACCTCGCACAAGTCGCTGTGGCAGCGCTTCCGTATGGCTTACACAGGAATGAATGAATGAATGGGCGCTGCCTCTTGATTTATACTTTTGCAACTCATTGGTCTGCCCCTCTTCCCCAGGCCCATGGTGCACACAGTCCCTCACGGTACTTGATTGACTGGACTGGGACTGACTGGACCGGTACCGCTGACTGCATGGGTTTGCATTGCCAACTCAATGCAGTCGCACTGCCGACGTAACGTAGCTGGGCTCACCACTTGGCCACTTGCCTTTGACAAAAACGTGAGAGAGTGGCCTTTCGAGTTCTGTAGCAGCTACGACCTTGACCTTTCAGCACTGTAGCAGCTACGACCTTGACCTTTCAGGATTCCTACAGCTACGACCTCTACAGGGCTACGACTCCTACTCGACAGACCTACAAATCGAACCCCTACCACTACACAGACCTACGACAGACGACAACAACTATCAAAACACAGGTCACGGGTTCAAACACTCGGGTCGATACAGATACTGTACACAGGTAAAGTGAGGACTAAAAATCGAGCCCTGGGACCTGCATCCGCTACTGCTAACAGGTGAATACTGTTTCATTATGCAGAAAAGTAAAAAAAAAAAATCTGATTTTGGTAGAATATAGGAAGAAGAAAGCAGGGACTCCCTTGACAGATCTGGCTCAGTCCTCGTTTTTGAAAGCCTGGGCCTCAGAATACAAGTGGGTTTCACTCAATGAGAACAATCGGGTAATTTTTTCTCGTAACTTGTGGGACGAAAAAAACGACTGGGTTCTCCCGCAAGACACTTTGGCAGTATGTTTTTGATGTACACTCATGATACAAGGGACGCTGGACCCATTTTCCAGCAGGTGCAGCTCCCCACCAATAGAATGGAGTAATTAAAAAAAAAAAAAAAAAAAAAAAAAAAAAAAAAAACTGAACAACTTTTGGCTCAGGGTTACATCGAAATTCTTTACCAAATTTGAAGTACAAAACCATTTTTATCTTTACTTTTTTTGGCCTGGTTTGGCAAATGGTCCCGGGCCACTCTGGTAGCCTAGGATTTTATCGTGTCTGCCGCCTTTGGCAAAAAACAAAAGTGGCTACGTGTAATTTTAGGAATTAGTTGAATACTGATTTTTTCCCGGATTTACAAGGGTTAGGAATTCCTGCTTTGAAACAGCTACGGTTTTCTGAAATTATTTCGTTTTCTTATTTTTCTTTTTCGGCTCCTTTATTCACAGGGGACGGGCTCCGCTTCCTGAGTGAGGCGGGAGACCTTGTGGGCCCTGAATCTGCAACTCACTTTGATTGTATTTTTACCTTGGGCACTGGGCCCTTAATAAAATGGAACCATGTTTGTATTTTTTATTTATATTTTTTAACAAAAAAATTGTTTAATATTATAAAATTTTAAAGATAATTTATTGATTTTAATAAATATTAAACTAGGAAGATTTTCATGCCCAGTCGGGCACCCCGACGTGGCACCCGGGGGGGTCTGACACCCGGGATACCCGGGCGTACAAAAAAAAAAAAAAAAAAAAAAAAAAAAAGCCCTTTCTGCGCTCTCCCAGAGGACCTCAAATCCGGGCTCTTTTCAGTTTTTGAGAGTTGGCTGTCAAAGGGGGGGGAAGGGGGGTATAAATTGTTCTCAAAGGGGTTAAGGGGGGTTAAAGGGGGATCCCTTAGTGCGATTTTGTTATTGCTTTTTTATCTTCGATTCGGTGACGAATTCTGATGTGACCCTCAGCCAAAAGTTGTTTGTATTGCAATTCTACACAACATTTTTTTTTTCTGGATTTTTTTTACTTCCGTTCGCTGGGGATGCCCGGAACCCTGCCCGGGGGTCATGCCTGGCCGGGCACCTGGGCGTGTATCCGGGCACAAGTTGGGTGCCCGGGCGACCGGAAAAACAACCTTCATATTAAATACATTCTATACAGCCGAAAACAGCTCTCGATAGCTGTACACACTCACAGGTACTACTCTGCCGTCGGTATGGCGTGATCTTGTAATGAAGTACCGATACCAACTTTTTTTACTTTTTTTAATCCATTTGACATACACCCAAAGACGCCCTGCAAATCACTCAACACTCAAAATTGTTACTTTGCCTTTAGTATGACATGGTATCTTACTTTCAAATAAAAAATGATTAAAAAAAAGACAGATGTTGCATTCTACTCACACGGCCGAAAGATCGGCAGGGTTACATGGGTCACTCTCCACAGGAGCAACTGCAGGCAAAGACCTCCGCTCCCAAACGCCCCTTAACCCCCCAAGCCCCCCCCGTCACCCTGACAGGCAGACCCCACAGGAATCAGCAGAGAAATAGGGGGCTCGCTCCACTTCTCACCAAATGTGCAAAATGAAAATGAATATTCCGCTGGAACATGGAAAGATACACCACCGTATTTTGTCCTTTGTGCATGTGGTGAGCAGTGGAGCGAGGCCCTGAACTTCAATAAAGTTGTTGTGACTGGAAGTGGCATACACATCTGCACAAGAATTAAAATTCAAAAGTCCAGGTACAACCGAACAAAGGACAAATCGCCTAACGGGATGACTATCCTTCTATCTCTCTGCTTTCTAGTCAGCTTTGTACCTTTCCTACCGCCTGCTTCTCTATTCAATCTGACGTCAGCAACCTGCCAGATGGTCGTACCTGATACCTCATCGTGCTCGACAAAGGAAAGAACCTCTTCCCTCTCTATTCCTTCATCTACCCACTCTGTCATAACAGGTACTACTCCCTCCTCCCTACCCTTTGCCTCATCCTCTACCTCCGTAGCTGCTTCCCTATTCTGATCCACGCTATCGCCGCCTGCTGTTTTCTTATGGCTGGTCTCTCCGTTCTCAACCCCCATACCATCGCCGCTGCGCACGGTCCTCTCTCGGTAGACTACAGTCATTGGTAATTCCTTGAACCTAAGGAGCTCTGAGGGTACCTTGACCTCTCGTTCCACCCCCGGCGACGTTACCTCCACGTGAATGTCGTCGGGGTCGGGATACTGACTGAAGGGCCCTTCACGTCTCGCGCCCCTCGCACTTGTCCTCAGAAGTCTAACCTCATCCTTCAGTTTCTGCCAGTAGAGCACCAAGTACACTTCCATTTCCTCGCAGGTTGGCGCCCCGTAAACATCCGATAGCTTGTCGAGAGCGACCCGGATGTTGGCTGACGATGACCTCTCGGCGACCTGTAAGCCGTAAAGCGAAAAGTCACTGCTAAAGCCAGGGTGATCTTGCAGAATACCCTCCGCAACAGCGAGAGCTGTTTTTCCTAGCTCTCCACTGTCGCCGAGATCGATTCCTCCCAGACACTCGTCCCCCATCGCACTCCATTCTTCATCCCAATCCTCCTCCTCCTCCTCCTCCTCCTCCTCCCCGATTCCATCATCCGCTGTCCTCTTCCCCCTTGATCCTCCATCCAAGGAAGAAACAATACCCTCTTCCTCCCCATCATCGTTCTCATAATCCACAACAACGTCATCATCACCAAACTCACCAGCCCATTCCTCGTTGCCCTCGGCTTCAACGTCGTCCTTCACATCATCACCATCCCTCACCTGGATAGGTTCGACTGCCCCATGAACTCCTGCCTTCCGACGTGGTGTTTGTCGTCTCGAATGTAGACACCGATTGCTGTGCAAGTTCAGATTCAAGGCTAGAGCTGGCCCCAAGGTTGTCCTGAATAGCTGACAGCCACAGTCGTGCGCTTGACGGGATGCCCCTCGCCACCAAGAGCCTGCAACAACAAGACGACGAAACGCCATTCACGTCGGCCAACGGTATATATCGATCCTCATTGCTTGCTGATAGCAAGACAACCTCGTCACGCCACAGACTACAGACGCAGCAAAGTCCACCATTGGTGCAGCTACAGGAACAGTGTCACCATGTTGGCACTGAGCGCACTTGTTTACGTTCGAAGTACACATGTTTGCAGAATTGCACACCAAAAAAAGGTCCAGGACATCCTATAATGGAGGTGACATCTGAGTGCTTGCTGATGGCCACACAATGTTGACTTGCAGCATTGAGTATCAAAACTGTTTCAGGACCAATTCCAGGACCAGTTCCAGGAGTAACAAGTGGCAGAGCCCACCATTGATGCAGATACAAGAACAGACTATTCAAAGTACACAGGGTGCCGGTCACTTGCAGTATTGAGCATCAAAACTGTTCTAAGACCAATTCCAGGACCAGTTCCAGGACCAGTTCCAGGACCAGTTCCCGGACCAGTTCCAATACCAGTTCCAAGACAAGTTCCAGGTCTAGGACTAGTTCCAGGACCAATTCCAGAGCAGTTCCAGGACCAGTTTCCAGGACCAGTTCAAAACCAGTCCAGGACCAGTTACAGGACCAGTTTCCAGGATCAGTTCCAAACTAGTTCCCGACCAGTTCCAGACTGTTTTTGGACCAGTTCCAGACGCGTTCTGGACCAGTTCCAGACCACTTCTGTATCGGACCCTTCCCATCCATGACCTGTTCCCGACCAGTTCCGGATCAGTTCTGGACCAGTTCCCCGGCAGGTTCTCTGACCAGTTCCTGGACCAGTTTCAGGACTTGCTGCAATGGGAGAGATGTGGTGGAGCAGCCTGGAGATTGCGCTGTGGTCCCTACCCACATCCAATGGCAACCTGTCATGCAACGGGAAGTGGTCCCCACCATTCCAACCAGCATCATGACTACCAGCTGTAATCACTGAGCCCTCCCCATCGACACTTCTGCTCTTACTTAACATTTATGTGTTTGCTCCTGTGCAGCATGCTATGGACTGCTGAGCAGAACTCAGAGACGGGCAAGGCAAACACCAGAAAGGGCAACAACAATATCGAACTCTTTTCTTTCCGATTGGGGTGAGCTCTACACGGATTTGAGCTACAGACCTGATTGCCAACATTGACGTGTCTTCTATCCATCCCGACTGGCCTGCTATGTACTTGTGTTCACACGTCCACCAAAAGCAACAAACGCAAACAAAACCCGACAGCACCCGAAGCCCACACTACGACAACCCTGCCCAAAAACGGAAAAAAAAAAAAGGTTGTTCAAGTCGTTCAGATGAATTAGCACAAAATGTGAGGCTTCACTCTCATGGAGGACATAATGTGCTTACAAAGATAATACTGGCATGCAGGACGCACACCAGCATCGCCCTTCTGCCTCGATCTGGAAAAGAAAAGAAGATTCGAGCTCGCTTCCTCCCACGGCACAGAAAGAAAAAAAAGAACAAATCGCAAAAACGTGATCCCTGTCAAGGCGAAAAAAGGAAAAACGAGCCCGCCAAACCTCGGGCTGCTTCCCAACTACGTTAGCTGGGAAAATGCCGTCGTCACACCTGCTGGCCGGGTTTCGTGTGGGCACGTCATGCGAGACCCAGGTTACTCTATAATAATAGCTTACTAAGATACAGGACTGTGGAATGATGATGAAAGCTAAGGAAATGGTAAGAGCAGGCTCAAGAATCAGTCTGTCCTTGATGACAGAGAGGACATACATTGTAAGGATGACGTGGATGGGCACATGAAAGACCTAGCTGAGCATTCTCAGTACAACATTTGCAACGAGGGATGGCATTGAGCATGTCCACCAAACACTCCCGAAAAATGGCATGTTGATTGCAGGCCAACATGCAGGAAGAACGGGCCCCAGAAAAGAGCACGCATTCACTAAAACGCCCATGGCCACAAAATGGACATATAGCGTCTGTATGGGGAAGGTGCGCGCAGTCAGAAAAGGACGGACAATCCTCTGCACACAAGGGCTCAGAAACCATGTCTTTGTAGTGATTGTGACAGAGACGATGGCCGCTGCAGCCGAGTGTAACAGTGTTCGTAGCTGTGCAAAGGAGAAGGGTGCAGAGTGTTGATACACTGTCCTGTTGCTGCACCGGGCCAGCGAAATGCTCTTCAACATAAAAGAGTGTGTGGATACTAGCTCAGTTGATAATCCCATGAACTGTTGAAATATAGACCCAGGTTCCGCTCAAGATGAAATCGAACAGAACTCAATAATTCTGAATTACCTGGCGCCAGTCACTTATATTATGGTATCTCCAGGCCGTCGGCCTTCTGCAAAAAAACAAAAAAAGAAGTGTTCGGACAGTGTGTAACTCTGTAGTGGCATGAGATGGACGAGGACATGGAAGATCTAGCTGAGCGCTCTCAGTACAACAATTGCCAAAGGGGCTGGCATTAAGCATGACCACCAGACACTCTCGACAAATGGCATGTCGACTGCAGGCCAACACGAAGGAAGAACGGGCACCACAAAATACCATGCATTGTTGTTCTCTGTGGTACCACGGCACCTGTGCTTTTTCATCTATTAGCTCAAAGAGAAGTTTCCACTGGAGCTCCTTTCTTTAATGGTACCATAATACCTATTTTTATTTGTTTACTACTTGTTAGTGTAACTCCCATGGCCACAAAATGGACATAATACCTATTTTTATTTGTTTACTACTTGTTAGTGTAACTCCCATGGCCACAAAATGGACATAAAAGTGTCTGGATGCAGAGGTGCATGCAGTCAGGAAAGGAGGGCAAGTCCTCTGCACACACGGACGCAGCAAGCATATCACTGTAGTGATTGTGACAGAGACGATGACAGCTGCAGCCGAGTGTAACAGTGTTTGTAGCTGTGCAAAGGAGAAGCGCGCAGAGTGTCGATACATTGTCCTGTTGCGGCACCGGGCCAGCAAAATGCTCTCCGACATCAAAGAGTGTGAGGACAGTTTGTACTCAGTAGTGGCAAGAAAACAGCATCGTTTCCTGTTTTTGTTTTTTTGTTTTATTGGGACCAATTCTCGATTTATGCGTGTCATCCTTGCTCAGGGGCCATGCTGATCTTCTCTGTGTCGTTCCAAATTTAACGGATGTCCCGAGGGACAGAAAACAGCACCGTTTTATAAGAAAAATCAGCAACATCAGTCATGACGCGGACCATGATGCCGTTGTCCCACACCTCCCAGTGGTCAGGGGCATGAACAATGGCCACGAAATGGCCAGGCCCGTGCACAATGCAGGCAGAGATGTAGGGTGGAGGACGACACCGCTCACCTGCTGCAGCATCCCCGGCTATGGCTTCCTTTGCTTTCGTTGTCCCTCCTCTCTCCTTCGTCCCTTCTTCCTTCTCCTTCACTTCACCTGCCTCTCTCTTGGTAGCCCTGTGTTCGAGCTCCGCGGCTATGGCCGTTTCTCTCCTGGTCCGCACAACAATCTTGTCTCTCTCTCTCTCTCTCTCTCTCTCTCTCTCTCTCTCTCTCTCTCTCTCTCTCTCTCTCTCTCTCTCTCTCTCTGGTCTCTTATACACATCTAGATGTGTATAAGAGACAGGTGCAGGTACATGGCGCTTCACTCCGCAGCAGAGCTATGGTGGATTCTTCTTCAATGATACACCTTAGCTATGGCGCCTGACTGGCGCGCGTCTTCTTCCCTGCTAGCAACGGCGATTGGGTGTGGGGTAACGGGAACCAGCTCCGATACCAATGCAATCAGACTTGTTTTCCTTCCACTTCGCACTCATGCAAACAGATGGAGACTCACAGTGGCGCAGGGCGCCCACTCAAAGTTTAGAGATATGGAAATCAAGAACACAGTTCAGATGCAAGTACTCTTCAACAAGCTATGGCGCATCAGCGCCTGAACCTCCCAACCTTCATCACTGTGTCCAACCCCACTGTTCACACTCGCTCACTCTGGATCACCCTGAATACCACCACACACATACACTCTGTCTAACTTCCTCCTACAGCGGCTATGGCCGCACTACCACTACTAACTATGGCTACGATCTCCCTTCAGCCCACTTCGTCTTCGGGCAACCTGCAGACCACCTTCGTACAAGACGCTGTAACAGCGCTTCCGCATGGCTTAAGCAGCGAATGAATGTATGGCTGAGCACTGCCTCTTGATTTATACTTCTGTAACTCGTTGGTCTGCCCCTTTCCATCGGCCCATAGTGCACACAGTCCCTCTTGGTACTTGCTGGACTGGACTGGGACTGACTTTACCGGTACTGTTGACTGCATGGGTTTGGACTGCCAACTCGATGCAGTCGCACCGCCGACGTAACGCAGTTGGCTCACCACTTGCCCGCTTCCCTCTGACTGAAGGCTCGCCACTTGCCCACTTGCCTCTGACTAAACGTGATACACTTTGAAAGGCCACTCCGGACCTTCCGGAAGTCTGTGGACTTGGCCTTTCGGATACTGTAGCAGCTAGGACCTTGACCTTTCAGGACTGTAGCAGCTATGACCTTGACCTTTCAGAACACCTACAGGTACGACCTCTACAAGCTGTGACTCCTAACTGACAGACCTACAGATCGAACCCCTACTACTACACAGACCTACAACAGATGACGAACAACTACTAAAACACAGGTCACGGATTCAAACACTCGGGTGTCGACTCGATACTGTACATGGGCAAAGTAAGGTCTGGGGATCTGAACCCTGGAATCTGCATCTGCCTCTGCAAAGGTGAAAACCGTTTCACTACAGTGAAGGCATGGAATTTTGTGGTGAGCGTTCCTCCTTTATGTTGGCTTGCAATCGACATTCCATTTGTCGGGGGGTGTATGGTGGGCATGCTCAATGCCATCCGTCGTGGCAATTGTTGTACTGAGAATGCTTAGCTAGGTCTTCCATGTTTTCGTCTACCTCATCCTTACAATGAACGTACTCTCTGACGTCAAGGACAGACTCATTCTTGAGCCTTTTCGTATCCTCTCCTTTGCCTTAATCTTCATTCCACGCTCCTTATCCTCCCTTACTTTCCCTTTGTCGTTCTTTGTTTTATCTTCTCTCAATCTCTCTTCTCTGTGTTTATCCCCTCCCTCGACAAGTGGGCCGAAACGGCACACGGGGATGCGGGCAGCTCGCACTCAACTTCGTCAACATGGCGAGCCTTCTACTTGAGAGGGAAAAAGGGGAAAAATGAATGGTTTCAGTGTGCTCTTCATGTTTGTTTTCTGTATTCTTATTTTTATGGCTTGTTTCGCAAAGTGCGCTCTTTTTTAGTTTATAGTCGGTGAAACTCCGACGAAACAGTTTGTCACAGTCCCTTGTTTGTTGTCCTCTTTTCCCTCTCTGCCTACGGTTTACCGGGCAGCTCTGTTTGACTATATGTGACAATATGTATATCGCCATTCAGAACTGACCGGTGCACTGTAGTCAGACAGAGAGGGAGAACAGGGACTGTGACATACTTTTTTACATATATAATATCTGTTTTGACATTGTCCACTGTGGTCTTTATACCCCGTCAGACTTTCTTGTGATTGCCCTTCAGCTTGATGCTGATCTTCCCTGCCTACAGGCAGAGGATGGTGATTATACCAGGGAAGGAGGCTTTACAATTGCAGTCCTACAACTAGCAATGAGGGACCGCCAACAGAAAGAAAGGAAGAGAAAAAGAAGGAAGGAGGGAGAAGAAGGAAAAGGAAGGTTGGTGAGGAAGCAAGGTGCCGGCAGCCATAGCCGAGTTGAGGGTTGACCAAGGTGTTGACCGAAGGGTTGACCAACGTTGACCAAGACTTTGACCGGAGAGTTGACCGGCGTTGACCAAGGTGTTGACCGGTGAGTTGACCAAGCGTTGACCAAGCGTTGACCAGCGTTGACCCGGGCTGCTGACCACGAAATTGACCAAGCTGGAGTTGGTATATTCTCGCCAAACCTTCAGCCTATTCCCTCGCCCTATGGATGTGCACTCACCCCATGGTACTTGCTGAGTCTGTTTGTCTCTTCTTTCTGCATTGAGTCTCTTTTGTCCAGTTGATAGGAACTCCGTGTATGAAGGAAAAAGCCTTGTTGATCAAACCCACACAGGCTGAGTAGGGCTAAACGTTGTGGCTGACGACTCGACTGTCCCGGAGGACACGAACCCTCTCAAGGACCGGTACTGACCGGCGGGCTGCTCGGTGTGGCACGGTAGGCCCAGAATCCGAGCTGTGGGCTGCACAACAGGCTGTCTAAGTCTTGAGAGGACTTGCTGATCGCGTCGTTCTGTTTGCGACGTTAAATAATTCCTGCAGAGTTACGGGGGATCTCCTTAAATGCCTCCTGATCAGCAGTAAGTCCTATAGTGACAGCCTTAGTTTAGGTCTAGGCTAGAGACCGTAGCTGGCAGGATCTTACCAAGATTATGTGGCCCTTAGAGAGTCCGTCAGTAAGTTCAGTGGGTAGGTCTACGTGTGAGGAGTGGGACAGTCTTTGTCATGCTCCAGTCACCATGGATGATTAGCCGATGTACGGTCTTCTCGTGGGGTTTTCCCTGTGGGGGACCCTCTGGCGTCTTCTCTTCCCTCTGGGGTTCTGGAACACGTTCACGTGCAGAGTAGAGACCCGGGGTGGTACTAGCACCACTCCCTATACCCGGGAACAGGAGGAGGAGGCTGCGAAGATCCTGGCCGAGCAGATTCGGTCGAAAAAATCCCACCTAGTGTGAAGTATGCTCTCAGACTAGGCTACAAACATAATTACAGCCTCACCTTGATGTATCTGATGGCAATTGCGTATGAGGTATGCTACTATGCTCTCAGACTATAATCTAGACATAATTACAGCCTCACCTTGACTACTATGCTCTCAGACTAGTATCTAGACATATTTACAGCCCGACCTTGATGTATCTGACCGCAATTGCATCCACAGTTCAGTCGAAAAAAACCTACCTAGTGTGAAGTATGCTCTCAGACTAGGATCTAGACATAACTACAGCCTGACCTTGATGTATCTGACGGCAATTGCATACAGAGTTCAGTCCAAAGAGAACTCCTACTGTGAGGTATTCTACTATGCTTTCAGACCACCAACGGACCTACCTCTTTTGGTACACCCATGAACTGTTGAAATATGAATCAGACCCCTGTTTGAATCCAGATGCAGTCCGATTAAGAAATGCACTTCTAAATTACCTAGGGTCGGGCCTCGGTCCCACCTACGCCTTTCCGTTGTAGGAGGCTACCACGAAGCGACTGGCGGGCGTCTAGGGACCATCTATTCTGTCAATCCATGGTCCATAGGCGCCCACCATTCTCTTCGTCGTAGCCTCCTACAACCAAGTTGCACAGGTGGGACCGGGACCTCGGTCAGTTTAATGATACTATCTCAAGGTCGTCGCCTATTTCAAAAAGCAAGAAGAAAGAAGAGAGGGAAAGGAAAGGAGAGAGGAGAGAGGAGGGAGGAGGGAGGGGGTGGGGGGAGGAACAAAAAACTATGCTCTCAGAAGAGTCAGAACCAAGATCTGGAGTTTTGGTAGTAGTAGACTCTACAGGCCCACCAGTGTGGTAGCTCCAACCAGACAAGCAGTGGGCACCATTTGCATTTCAAATCCTTTTTTTCTACAACCGTTAAGATTGGAACGATACAGAGAAGGGACAGAGTAATGCTTTTCATTTTTCTTCTTTTCTTCCTTAGATGGTCCCTAGACGCCCGCCAGTCGCTTCGTGGTAGCCTCCTACAACGGAAAGGCGTAACTGGGACCGAGGCCCGGCCCTAGCTCCAACCAGACAAGCAGTGGGCAGTTTCCGGTATGATCCGAGCACTCCGGCCAGGTTCATACCGCCGTTCTTCCCACAGAGCAGTACTATTTTGTCCTTCGGTATGAACCTGGTCGTTAAGATTGGAACGATACAGAGAAGGAAGATTAGCATGACCAACGGGCCTACGGTAGCTCAGTTGGTATATCCAATGAACTGTTGTTGAAGTACAGACCCAAGTTCTAATCCAGCTGCAATCGGATGAAGGATAAAAAATGATTCTGAAAGACCTAGGGCCGGTCAGGTCACTGACGATATCTCAAGGCTTTCGCCCTAAAAAAAAAAAAAAAAAAAAAAAAAAAAAAAAAAAAGAAGAAGAAGAAGAAGATTCGCACAGCCCCTAGGGCAAAAAAAAGAAGAAGAAGATTCGCACGGCCCCTGGGGCCTCGTCCCACTAGCATCGAGTAAATCGGTGTGTGGCACCTTTTCCATATTTAAGAATGTGTAACAAACGATTTGTTCTCAATTTTTTTATTGTTTTACAACGCAGAAAAGAATAAAGAAAATGACGGCTCTGACAACAAAAGATACGACGTACAACCCCACAATCCTTTGTTGGCGGTTGTCATCATTTGTAGATCCTTGACGTCGCCACTGCACCCGACCCGAAAGTTTTCCTCTCCCACACGCATGTGGCCGTAAGTTGTGTCCGTGTGCGTTGTCCGCGATAAAGGGAAATTCGGAAGGCCCCGCCAACTGCAAACAAGCGAGTCAGATTATGACGCCGTCTTTCCATTTCTGGCAAACTTCCTTTCTCTCCCGCGGTGTGTGTTGGTAGCAAAGTAGGGGGGTGTCGTGCCGTGGCACACCCGATGCCGAAACGGTGGCACGGTCATTGGTAGCGGGATGTCGTTAGGTTTTTCGTGCTCGGCCTTGGGCCCGTTGGACAAACTTTCGTTGTCGTTGTTGTCCTTGGCGTCGCGTATGCTCCCAACACTGCGGCTCTCTCTTCCGGCCCAGTCGCTTACTGAAGGGTGGTCTTCCCAGTCTGCCCTCGTCCGGCGGGCGTAGTCCCAAGTCCATAAGCGTGTTGGTCGGCGGGTTGGGGGGGGGGGGGGGGGGGGGGGACGAGGTTTGAGGGGGTTGGTCGTCGGGTGTTCGTTGTCCACGTGGCTGTGGGATGTCGCGCCTTAGAAGGAGGCAGCGAGAACAGCTCGCTGTCGCGGTCATGGCTGTTGCCGGTAGGATGGCCGAGGATGCATTCCAAAGCCTCGATGACCTCCTTGGTTTTCGAACAGCAAGGCCCCTATTCCTGGCGCAAAGTCCAATGACACCCTGTTTGGTGTCGGAGATGACGACGACGACCATGGCCGTGGAGGGCGTAGTTTGCTTTGGTTGTGGCCAACCATTGTCGAAATCTGTGATCTCTTGCCTCGGGCTTCGCCTGGGTGGTGGGTCATGAGGCGATCAGCAGGGTTGTGGAACGACCTGCTTCCAAGAGACAACGCTCAGGACGACCAGTACCTAGGCCTGCTGCACATGCGTCGCTCCACCTTCGATGAACTGCTGCGAAAGATTGGTCCTTTTTTGGAGAAGACAGTGACGAAATTCAGGCTGTCGTTGCCTCCGGCAAAGATATTGGCTTATGCACTGCATAGGTGGGCCCAGGGTGACTCACACTGGCAAGGTTGCTCTGGTTACGGGATGGGCAGAACCAGCGGGATGCGAGCCGTTACGGAAGTAGCGGAGGCCATTCACGCCGCTTATCCGAATGCTGTTAGCTTTGGGGGTTTGGAAGACCGTCACCAACGCATGCAGCAATTCGAGGCGTTGGGGTTTCCGAATTGCTGGGGCTGTATTGACTGCACCCAGGTGTATGTCGACAAACCCCGCTCAAGGGACGGCGATGACTATTGCTCTGGTCGCAACAACCGGTTCTCCCTCATCACGCAAGTGGTGGTGGACTCGGAGCTGAAGATCTTGGACTTCTGCTGGTTTTCCGGGGACAGTGGGCGATGCGCGTGTTCTCATGAACACGTCATTGTACAGGCGAGCCCTGAAGGGGTCGTTGTTTTTTTACGATCCACAAGATCCGTTCCGTGGCGAACGGCCGTCTATACCAGGTGTCCTTGGCGGGTACTTGCTCGGCGATGGCGAGTATCCCAATCTTCCCTGGCTTGTCATTCCGTACGGGCGTCAACCAGTGGTCACGCGAGCAATGCAGCAGTTTGACGCTCTGCACAAGATAGTGAGGTCTTGCATCGAGTGGTTCTTTGGTGTGTTCAAGATGCGCTTCAAGTTCTTTTACCGGCCGCACATTGCTGACATCACGAGGGAGAGGCTGGAGTTCTGCGCTTGTTGTATACTCCACAACCTACTTCAGGAGTGGAGTGACCTGCCGAAAGCGGAGGATGAGTTGATGGATGTTTCGTCTCCCGACAGTCCGCCTCCCGATGTTGACAGGCGTGTTGACGGTTGTCCGGTGGTGTCCATGTTCGGTCGGGAACGTGGGCAGGCGGTGAGGGACGCACTGTGCGCCGAGGTCCTTCGTTTGTGGGAGGCCCGGCTGGATGACTAAAACTCCGTTTTTTGTGGGGTTTGCAGTGCAGCAGTGCCGTTGGGTTTGGCCAAAACAAAACGGACGTAGATGCTACGTTACTGTGTAGTTGTTTTTTTTGCCGATTCGGCCAAGTACTGCAAGTTCCTTCAGTCCATTTCGTGCAACTGGCTTCGCTCCACAATCTTGAGTGCGAGGTCGCGTGGGCAAAGGGCGTTGTAAGCGTAACTCTGTTGTGTATGACACTTGCACACTCTTATCCATCCATGGCGGACGCCGGGCAGCACAGGTGCTACGCGCACGAAAGACGTGCACTCATAGATAGTATGGAGAAGAGTGAGAAGGAGGTGGAGCGCCTACACCGGTTCTTGGTTGAAAGGGGAGATAGCATCACGGTGACATTGCGGAATGGGAGGTCGGTAAGTGAAAGCGACATCTCTCTGGAGAACATACATGCCCGTAGATGGGTGTCTTCAGTGTTGAGGAGGCTGTGTGACTCGCGGAACGCGTTGCGGCAATGTTGTGACGATCTTGTTGTCAACAACATGCAGATACGGCGGCAGGTTGATCAATGGAGACTGCGGGCGGAATATATGCGGGGGAGATTCGATCAAGCTTCCCGTGCATTGTGTGAGGCAGAGAGAGAGAGAGACGACACCATGCAAAGGTTGGAGTCCGCCGAGGAAGATTTACGGGTGGCACGTGACCAGGCTGAAATGGCATGGAGGTTTTATGATGAAGTGCTTCACAGGGGCGGTTCTGGAAGGAAGGCCCCGGACAACGAACTGAGTACACAATTCGCAACCATGACTTCGGTAGTAGTCAAGGAGTGTGTTGAACTTGTTCTTGCACTGATCAGCGTTACGGTTGAAGCCCTTCCCCTTCATGCGCTGCTCCACATCCTTCCAGAAACCTGTTTTCAGCCTCGCGCGACCCAACGGCTCTGTCTCTTCCCCCATAAGACTCTTCACTTCATTCCTGAACCGGCACAACCACTCAGTCTCGGTCTCCCCCCACTGATCCGTCACTGATCCGTATTCTTCTCCGTTGACGGTGGTCGTGTTGGGGGGCCTTCGGATGGCCGTGTCGTGGACATGCCCGCCAAGTTCTCCACACTGCATGGAGTGTGCTGCGAGGTGGACGGCGCAGCGACCGGAGACGGGGTGACCTTCAAACGGCACACGTGGGGGAGGGGTGCGCCCTGCGGCCGTCGGATCTGCAACTGCATCGCCTTCAAGCGCCATCCTCGTTGGCCACTCCACCGGTGGGACACCGGCTTCATTGTCCCGAATGATGCGGTTGATGATGTACTCCGGTGACCCGGTTCGTGCTCTAAGCGGCTGCGGTGAACCATCAGGAGGGATCGGCTCCGGTGACAGTGGGAAACTCGCGTGCCGAATCGCCGACAGTGCTGTAGGGGACGTTGACGAACGGCACCCCACCGTCTCATTATCCACAGAACTGACTGTGGAGGGACCGGGACTGCCATGGCCACGTCTGTCGTGACGAGCAAGAGATGTCATGAGACCATTCATGCCACGTTCGTCCGGTGACATAGAAAGCCCATCTAACATGGCCATCGCACGCATTCGCAGTCGCTGCCGAAGAGCAACCTCATCCTCTCCGCTTAAGCCAATTCGGAACCCCCCCACAGGCGAAACGGGAGATGAAAACTGTCTGCGACATGTGACAACAGACATCGGTCACAGGAGCTGTGACATGTGCATTGTCTGGGCCACGGACGGGCCCCCCCCTCCATGCTGGACCCCCGAACAGGAAGGCAGAGCTTGTGTGGGGCCGCTGCACATCTCCCTCCGCTCCTCCGACATTGTCTCCAATGGGACATTGGGACTGGGAGCCAGAGACCCAGAAAGACTGCTGTTGCTGTCCCGCCACCTGTGATGACGAAGCGAAACGTGCAGCAGGTGGGGCCTCATTCTGGGTCTCCAAGTAACCCCAGGCTTCGATAGAAGACAGGCCTGCAGGCTGTGAGTACTGGTCCATGGAGGGCTGTTCGTCGTCTTCCACGTTCAGTCAGTTAACGGTGCAAGACGAACTGCAGAGGCGCGAGACGGAGAGAAATGGACTTTCACGAGACAGCATATCCCGACGTGCACAAGACGTGCTGGATAGGGCGAGAGGCTGAGGGCATCACCGTTCATGTGTGTCGGTACAGCACGAGCACCTGCCTCCCTACGAAAAGCCTCGCCACAATCTGTATCTTCCCGTACCCGGCGGCTACGATCATTCAATTTCTTGATTTGTAACCCATAGACCTTACCCTTTGCTTTAGGATATGCCATGCATTTCCACATGGGGACTTTCCTCTTTCGGAAACTACCGCACGGACTGTGTGGTCGACCCCCAAAAAAAGGAGGACGCATGACTCCCACAAACGAGACTACATTCCAACACGCGCGAATTTACCAGAACCTTATTGCGGACACATACACCCACGGTTGCAAGACATAAGGTTACAACACTGACACCGTCTGCGACAGCGCGTTAGAAGGCCTCGACTCAGTAATTTATTGGGCAAGGCGCATATTCTCTATTTTACGACATAAAAAAAAAAGAACATCTATGCAAAAACGCCCCCCCTTCGGACCTCCGTAATATTGCAGCTTCGGGCCAGTCGAATCTGGCTACCTAAATGGGCAAAAAAATGAAAACGAAACTCTTCTATTGGCCGGCGGACAGATACCGTAACGAAATCGGTCCTTTTCGCTCTGCACCGACGATACACAAAAGGATCAAAGATCGCCGGATGTCACCTCTTGCCGGTCCTTTTCGCTCTGCACCGACGATACACAAAAGGATCAAAGATCGCCGGATGTCACCTCTCGCCGCACGCGGTTGAAAACCATGGAGCCCTAGCGTTAATCGACGCTAGTGGGACGAGGCTCCTGGGCAAGGATGACAGGCAAAAAAGTGAAAAAAAAAAGAAAAGAACAAAACAGAGCAGTGCTATTTTTAGCGCTGCGTGGCAGATAAGCTAGGCCAAGCTGTGCCTCGTTCATTCTTGCAGTACACCATCGTACCCCGGACACATCGCACACGTATGTTTTGGTCTGTATGGAACCGGAAAGGTAGCTTGTATACATTCATAATCAGTGCGCATTGCGTTCGCAGTCCTATTTTCACTGTAGGGACCGGAAAAGTAGCTTGGAAGGACCGTGATTCAATTCTCGCAGGTGTGTTTATAAAAAAAAAAAAAAAAAAAAAAAAACTCGCAATTGCAGTTGCTGCATTGAAAGGCCAAGCACAGACTGATCAGGGTGTGTTGTATTTGGGAAGTGGAAGGGGGAGACGGTCAGGATCGAACCCTTATCTCATAGAATGCACCATCAGAGTGGCTTAAAAAAAAAAAAAAAAAAAAAAAAAAA
>BFEA01000396.1:614673-645789 GCA_003427395.1 Chara braunii
GATCGAAGTTATGTCTTCCGCCGCCATGGCCCCCTCCCCTTGATGCCTTTTCCCGTCCCGATGCACGACGACAATTCATTTTCATAGAAACCCTTCTGATTTTATCGTTTCGGAGTAATCCAACCCCCACGGGACTTCGCGACGACAGTTCGACTCCGAGAAAAACCTCGGCCACGAAACGAGAGCCTCCCGTTCCGTCCAAAAGACTCAACCCTTACGGCCAAAAATCCTCGGCCACGCCCCTCCTAGAACTCTGATCGGCGACCCCGTACGGGAAGCTGCAAGGGGGCGTGAGGTTGGTATGAGAGCTGATTCGTTTCGGCTCCGAGGTTCTCCTAAGACGATTGCCCTGTTTTAAAAAAGTTTCTCCTTTTTTCTTTTTTTTCTAGAACTTTCGTATTTTTGAGTAGGCTGGCTCCCCGTCCACAAATAGCAATTAGAACCAAGCGAGGGGCCGGGCTCGAGACCCGCCTCCCGCGATGGTGGAACCAGGAATTGGGGGAACGAACGACGGCGACAACCATGCGGGGATGGCTAATCATCCCCTGTACTTTGTACCTCCTCCCTCCGAAGTTCCCATTTTTTCTGAAGATGACATCGATCCTCGCACCTGGCTAGCTGCCTTGAAAACCCAGGGCTGGTCTGACCAGTTGCTCCGAGAATGAATTCCCGGAAGGTTAGCCGGAACCGCTTTTGAGTGGTACAGACAAAACCCCTTCACTGATTGGGCAGCCTTCCAGAGGAAATTTCTCGATAGATTTGATCACATCGCACCAGGTCAATGCCTCCGTTTAATCAAGGAATACACACAGCAGCCCCGGGAGACCTTGGCTAGATATGCTGAACGTTTTACGTACCTAGCCGAACGCTCCGGGGTGGATGAGAAAATGGTACAGACTGATTTCCTTAGAGGACTGTCGGACTCTCGTCTGCGGAAGAAGATCCGCAAGAAATGCAACCCTATAGAACATACCCTGACGGAGCTAATTCAGTACGCAATTAAGTACGGGAAGGAAAATTACGATGTGGGCCCGGACACAGAATCCGACAAAGATGACCCATCGGGCGTTCAACGCAATAGCTACTCCGCTACGGCACGTATGTTCGAAGATCGCTTCGGGTTGGGCCCGACAAAAAAAGGCTCGGATCGGAAAGCTTCCTCCTCTGCTTCGGCCTCCCGTCGCCCTAGTCAAACGCAAGGAGGCCGGGGCGAGGAAAAAGCCTCTATGAAAGAGGTCGCTGCCCAACTAGTTACGGTAGTAGCCCCGTTGACGGAGTTTGTGCAAGGTCTTCAACGACAACGCATAGCCGCCGCACAACGGCAACATGAGGCTATGGCTGCCGGAGCCCCTATGATAAGACCGGCCGTGGCCGGGGCTGTCCCACCCCTACGCTGTTATAATTGTAATCAGCCAGGCCATCTTGCGAAAGATTGTCCGAAACCCCGAACTCAGGGCGGTCCTACCGGACCTTCCCAAATCCCAGTGGCTGCTCCCACCGCTGCAGGACAGAGGAGGGTAGCCATGGTAATGGATACAGGAACGACGGAGATGGTGACCCCTGCAGCCACTGAGATAGGACACGATGAGTATATGGCAGCGGCGATGTTCGAACCTGGGACCATCGGAGTGATACGTCACGTCCAACGGATTACCGAAGAAAGCGACCTCGGGCCGTGGCGACCAGGGTTCGAAGATCTTGCGGTACCTGGTCCTGAATACAAGGATGGCCATATCGACGTATTGGATGCCTTGAAGGCTATGGATCTTCGGATCCCCGTCCCTATTCCATATCTGCTAACCATTTCTGAAGCGGCTAACGAAAAGTTGATCGAGCGGTGCCTTAAAAACAGGCGCCGATTCGAGGAAAGTCGAAAGGGCAAAAGGTCGGTCCTACGGGACCCACCCGCCAACGAGGAACCACAACCCGCAACCTCAGAGGTGCATAAAGCCAACCGGATAGGGATGATCCAGACCATAGATTCCGCCTCGGAAAAACCCGAGGTATTCCTCCGGGCCTATCCTATATCCTGGAAAAGCGTAGAGTGTGATTGTGAGGTCTGGGTAAACCCTTCGGCCGCCATCCTAGACTCGGGATTATCGGCGGTCGCCATTTCTTGGAGATTAACGAAACAGTTGGGAAGGGAAGGACAGGTTCAGCCCCTCCGTGTAAGTGCAGTTACCAACCCGTGTTCCGGATGAATACCGACGCCTCCTCCTGGCGGTTATACGGGCCTATCCTGAGGCCGTCAGTATTCAGGACCACGACATAGGGCTAACCCCTTTGATACAACATGCGATTGATACCGGGGATCACGTCCCGATTCACTGCCGACCGTACCGATATTCCCTTAAAGAAAGGCAGTTGGCCTTGGAAAGGGTACGGGAATTCGAGTGGTTGGGGTGGGTCGAACCATCGCTGGGACCGTGGTCTTTTCCCGTGGTCCTTGTGCCAAAACGAAATGGTTCGATCCGGGTATGTATCGACTATCGGAAATTGAACGCCATCACTACCAAAGATGTGTATCCCTTGCCGCGAATCGATGATTTGTTAGATGCTATCGGGGCCGCTCGAGTCTTTTCCAAGTTCGATATCTGACACGGTTTTCACCATGTCGCGATCCGACTGGAGGACCGACCCAAAACCGCTTTTGTCCTATTCGAGGGCACGTGGCAATGGGTCCGGTGTCCCATGGGAATTTGCAACGCCCAGGCAACGTTTCAGCGGGCCATGAATATGGCCTTCGCTGAGTTCGTTAACAAAACCCGACTAACCCAGCCCCTGATCAATTTCTGCGTGATTGTGTATATGGATGATATTTTGGTCTTTTAAAAAACACACGAGTACCACGTGGAACACATCGAGTGGGTTTTGCATGCACTGAAAGATGCCGGATTCAAAGTAGCCTTGGAGAAAAGCAAGTTCTTATTGTCGGAGATTTCATTCTTGGGGTATATCGTCACGGTCGACGGGCTAAAACCGGATCCGAGGAAGGTGGCAGCAGTTCAAGATGCCCCGGCGCCGGTCACACTCACCCAGGTTCGGGCGTTTCTGGGGCTGGCTTTTTACTACTGACGCTTCATCAAGGGGTTCGGCGGTATAGCGAAGCCTCTCACGAACCTGCTGAAGAAAGAGGAACAGCTGATCTGGACGCCGGAATGCGAGGCGGCGTTTCAGGCGTTGAAGGAGGCTCTAACATCTGCTCCTGTGTTGGCGCGTCCCGACCCGACAAGACCGTTCGCACTGTACACGGACTGGCAGCCTCAGGCGATATCGGCGGTGCTGACTCAGCACGGGGAGGACGGAAGGGAGCACGTCATTGAGTATACGTCCAAGACGCTGAGCCAGGCGCACGCTAATTACGAAGCATGCAAAGGTGAATGTCTGGCGGTGGTGTGGGGGATTCAACACTTCCGACCGTATCTGTACGGCCAAAAATTCGTGCTGGTGACGGATCATCTGCCGTTGCTGTCCCTACGCAACAACATGGACTACACGGTGACGCTGGGCAGGTGGGCGGTGCGTTTGCAAGACTATGACTTCGACATCCGCGATCGCGCCACGCAAGAGCATGGTAACGCCGATGGATTAACGCGCCTCCTGCCGCCCAACAAGTGTCTCGCCAATGAGCGACTCATTCCGTGGAGGCCAGAAGTCGCGGCGACGAAACCACACTACGGGGAGCTATACGTGTTGCGTAAGGACGACGCCTGAGTCTGAAATGGAGGTTTCATCGGAGATGGCCGACACTATCTCTTAGCCCTCATTCCACTCCCTCGCTCTCTCGTCTAGCCCCAACTCGTCTTCTGAAACGCACCTAAGTCCCTGTTTCTTTTGTACCTTACCTATGATCCCGGACCAAGAAGGGTCACATCCGGGAGGGCCCAGTTTTCTTTTATGGGTACAGTGTAGTCAGTGTCATACGGTTATGTCTCACGGACAGTGCGTTAGGTACCGATGTGAAAAGACGTTGGTCTGTCCCAATTGTAGAACGGACCAAGTCCCTACCGAGATGCGGTATCTGGACGCTAGAACAACCGACGGATTTGCGCCGAGTGCCCGCCGGGCAGAGGTCTGGATGGACCTTCTGTTGCTACGAAGACTGTCAGGCGACTCGCTGTCAGAACTTACCAAAGCCGAACGGCGGAGAGTCACGGAGCGGGCGCAAGACTATCGTTGGCAGGTCCCGAAATTACAAAAACAGAAGGTCGATGACGACGGAGAGTCTAGCTGGTTGACGGCCTCTTGCTAGGTTCGATTGGACACGAGCCGCTCATGAGGAGGATGCGGTCCATTTTGCGGTCAAGTACACGGAAAAAGCCATCGAAAAGAACGGATGGTACTGGTCGGGAATTCGAGAAGATGTGAAATACATCGTTCAAATCTGCCCGGCCTGCGCGGCGGACAAGGCGCCTGTACAGATGCCTCGGACGATGGTGCCCACTCGTGTAGAGCGCCTCTTTCAGAAAGTTAGCATCGATACGGCGGACATCAACGTTCCGAGAGGGCTCGTCGATCAGGGAGAACTCAATGTTCTTTTAGTGGCCGTCGATAATTTTTCAAAATGGATCGAGGCGTACCCTATGACCAGCCGGAATTCGCAGGAAGTAGCCTGGTACGTAAATCGATTTTTGTGCATGCATCTAGACGTAGAAGAAATACACATGGACAATGGGCCAGAATTTCAAGACGAAGTAGAACGTCACCTAGTCAGGGCGGACGTTAAGATTATCTACTCGTCGGGGCATTGGCCTCAAGCCAATGGCCTGGTAGAGAATGCCAACCGACTGATTAAGACGACCCTTAGATGGAATATCACTGCGGGAGATACCCGACCCTGGCCGGTCATTGTGGATCACATTTTGGCCGTTTATCGGGCCACCCCACACGGTAGTACTGGGGTGTCCCCCTTTCAACTGAGAACCAATAGTGTCCCTCGGGTGCAATTGTCCCCCTTAGTGGGTACGAAAGTTAGAGCAACACGGGCCCAGAATCGAGACAAGGCCCGCCACTACCTGGACTTAATGGCTAGGGCCTATCCCCCGTTAGCTCGCCGTCGACAGCAAGCCGTAGATCGGACGCATCAACGGCAGATCCGGGACTACGAGAACCGACACGCGTCGGCGGGACCACTGCCCCGCTATAAAGTTGGGGACTTGGTACAGGTACGGAAATCTGCGCGCTCCTCCAAGATCCACCCGCGATACACAGGCATTTACGAGGTCACGAAAGTTGGCGCACAGGGACAGCACTCCGTAAAGCTGATTCCCCGTCACAACTCCCAGGCTCGACCGCTAACACGGCACGCTGCCGCGCTCCGGCCCTTCCAGCCATTGCTAGGTCCCCTACGGACCCTCGCTCCTGCGAGATCACCCGCTCCTTCTTCATCCTCCTCCTCTTCTCGATCTGCCAAGTCCATTGGTGCTGAAAGTGCCGGGGAGAAGGATGAACCATCGCCAGCCGGAGCATGAGCCCCTAGAGCACTTCCAAACGCCGCTTGCAGATCGCCTGTTGCCGCATCGGTTTAACGAGGAGAGGCAGTTGCGGTACGACATCCAACAGGTGAACGTGCCAGCGCCGGGGGTTGCTGACTTGGTGGCATACTCGTTGCTTTGCGATCGGCTGACGTATGCGGGGGTGTACGTGGACGTGACGCAGTTACCTGGCCAAAAAACGACCCGGGTATTCATTGAGTTCCGTGCGCTCCAGGTGGCACCCAATTTCGTGCACAGCGTCACCACCTTCATCGCAGACTTAACGATCCTCCCGCAGGAGAATCAGGAGCCGGCGCGCAGCTTTGTGCGCGAGTACGCGGTAGAAGTGGCCAGATCAGTGGCCAGAGTGCAAGGACGGAGCGGGCACCGATTCACAGCCCACAAAGTGCTGCTGCGTAGGGCCGAGGACGGACCGATTGCGCTGGTGCCGCAGCTCCCCGCGCTTCTCCCTCCCGCTGCTCCTCTCAACCTCCAAGCTATTCCCCCTGTCCCGTACTAAATGCCTCCTTTCTTCTCCTACACCACCCTCCCCTACCAGCTCACGACGGGCCCTTACCCCATGCGCGAGTTCTCGGAGTACTTGGTGGAGCTAACTGACGTGGAGCCGCTGCCCTTCGCCGACGAGGACACGTGGGAGTTGCACCGGGCGCTGTACAAGTCGGTGGCGCTGGGGATGTTCCGGCTCTTCGTGGATCACGAAGACCACGCTACCGGTGAGCACTTCGTCGTTTACTACGTCATCACGCGACCCAAGCCAGCAGAGAAGGAAGGGACGGTCGCGCTGTACCCATTCGCCCAGCTCCAGACGATCGATGCGGGATTTTTGGAGCTCATACATCTTGAGCTCCTCTCCATCGTGCAAGTGATCGCGAGCGAGGAAGAGGAGATCCAACCGCGATTGCGGACGGTGACGGCCCCGCGGAGAACGTACAACGCGGTCGTCATCCCGGATTACATTGCGCAGCGTGCGGAGAGATTGGAGGACTTCCCGGAGAAAAGGCCGTTGCGTCCTCCCTCATCGTACTCTCGGCCAGCGCCACCAAAGGCCCCCAAGAAGACGCCGAAGAGGAAGAGACGCCACCCGTCGCCAGGAGTGCAAGGCAGCAGGATCAGCGGCGGCGAGGAGGAGATTCAGCCCGCGCACGTGGCGATGCTCGTTAAGGAGACTATCGTGCCATCGCCGCCCATTCCGCGTGTGCCCGACCTTAATCTTGATGGAGCCGGGCCATCAGCAGCAGCAGCAGCCGGAGGAGGAAGCCGACTGGGATTTCTGGATCCCATATCCAGACCCCCCGTCCTCGCGGGACCTCTCCGTTCCCGCCAACCACCTCGGGGTGCCCCGGTCATTGACCTTAGTAGTTCATCTGAGCCAGACGGTCCATCCGACCGAGGTGGACTTCATGGTGGAGCCCGCCACCATTAGGCTCGAGGCCATCGCGGGGGTGCCGCGCCCTGATCCGGCGTGGGAGCCATATCTGACACCCGTTTTTCAAGGGTGTATTGCGGCGCGATTGGCGGGGATGCTCATCTACGAGACTGGGCAGCGTCCCAATGCGGTGTACCACTTCCTGGTCTTCGCGGCGCAGAAGTGGGATCGGCGGCCTTATACCGAGACGCATGTGGTGATGATGGGTCGAGGGCCTCGATCGGTGCGCAAGCAGGTGGTGCGAGCGGTGGCGGATCTGGCGCCACGTGTCCTCTCTCATATGCCGGGGGCTTTTCTTTACCCCTCCTTCGTCCAGCATCATTTCCGTGAGGAAGATGCGCCGACGACTCTTGCGGCAGTGGCCGCCTTTCTTCCACCTATTCCGCCCCCTCTCAATCCCGACATAGATCACTTCATCTGATCACCTTCGTCTACCTCTCCCCCGTCCTCTCCTTCTTCTTCTCTTCTTCTTCCCTTCTCTTTTGGATCTAAAGCTCGCGCGACAATACGCGCTGTATGTTCAAAAAAAAAAATTCTGATCGGGCCAGCTGACGATGAAGGGGCCGCCCGATCGGATGTATCCTATGAGAGGAGGCAATGGAGGATGCGGGATGCATCCACATAGATTAGAAGGATGATCGGGCCAGCTGACGATGAAGAGGCCGCCCGATCATCCAAGATATGATGACGTCAGCAGTCGGAAGACTGCTAATTTTTCGGAACCCCCTGCGTATAACAGATGTGATTAGCTCAGATCCGTACCGCGCGGCTTGCTGTATCCTTGGGGCAAACCCCCGCGGAAGCCCCGAAGTACGGACGGAGATAGAAAGGGGCTTTTCTTTCTTTTTGCTTTTTGTTTTCTTTTTGAAATGACCTTTTTCAATTTGTTTGGTTAATAACTCCCGCGGGCGAATAGCGGCCGCGGTATGAAAATCAAGAAACGGGTGCGGTTGGGAGTCTTTTAATTTTTGCGCGTGCGCCCAAGCTTCGATTTTTTCGCGCGTCTCGGATCCCCGTTTCTTGCTTTGCATCCTCGCGCCATCTTCCCTTCTTGCTGCGCGCATTTTCCCCATGCAGGACTCTTCGTCTTCCCCTACGCCCAACTTGATCCTTACCCTGTCTTCCTCCGCGAAGTGATNTTCCCTTCTTGCTGCGCGCATTTTCCCCATGCAGGACTCTTCGTCTTCCCCTACGCCCAACTTGATCCTTACCCTGTCTTCCTCCGCGAAGTGATTGGCTGCGTAGTTGGGATGCTCGGATCAATGTGGAAAGCGGGAAACCGTGCACCACTTGAACAAACACCCCAATCACGTAGCCATGCAATCCCGCGGGTCGAACCCTCTAACTCCCCACCTCTCTCTCCTTTCCTGCTCCTCTGCACCCTGCGCTGCCCGCACCTCGTGCTGTTAACCCGCCGCCTCCCGCGCTATAAATTTGCGCAACCCTCTCCTCTCCCTCTCTTTGATCTCGGCTGCAATGCTGCGCGAGCTATGCGCGAGAGTCCGCGGCGCCGAACAGGCTCGACGAGCCCAAGAACGGGTGGAGTGACGACGTGGGGTGGACCCCGCGGTAGTCTCGGGGCGAAGCAGTCGGAGGGACTGAGCAGTGGTGGGGATTGGACGCCGGCCGCGGCAGGGCCTTGTGGCTATGGTGGTCGGTGGTCTTGGGGAGTTTTGAAGGCTGCGCCTGGGGGCGGCAGTTAATTGAAATTTTGTGTACAAGAAGGACTCACTTTTATCTCCATTGCTGCTTTGTCTATGCATGTCGCGTGTGTGAAGCCCTGAGTGATGGGAGCTGGTTCTGCGCAGGGGTGACGTCGAAGGTCCAGGGATGATTAGATGTCCTGTCAAGTGATGTTGATTGCATGCCTGTATGTGTGTATGTACTCGTCCGAGCGGGGATGGGGAAACTGAACTGGGGGACTGTCTGCTTAAGAGTATGAATGTGTTGATCCGGTTGTTCCTCTCCCCTCCGCGGTCTTTCCTGCGCCCTCGCGCTTTCCCGGCGTAATTCACTCCCTCTCTCTCTCTCTCTCTCTTTTTCCCTTCCTCGATCGCCTTTCTAGGAACTGACAGTCATCGCTTTTCGAGCTTATCGTCCCTGTACCGGTGACGTCAACCGCCTGCGTCCGCRCGGACGGTCGACGCCCCCGCCAAGRGGAGAAAGCKTAGCTTTCGTYWTSTTCCCCCTACGCACCCCCCYYCCCCCCCCCTTTTTTTGAGAGAGAAAAGTTGCGGCRATTGTTGTATGGATTCRGTGTTGGATCGGATGACCGGGAACGCRGGATCTTGCCCGTGTTCATCACGTACCTCYGATCGTCTCATTTCRCTACCGGCCTTCCCCATCACWGATGACGACAGTGTCTACTGCGATGCGGACGTACGGCGCGCRCTGAGGCGGAYGGAGCAAGTGTGTTGGCAAGACCCGCCGCRGGCYTGTGAGATAAGGGGSAACGRGTTTGTGTTGATTGATCGSTTTGATTYCCCGACKCTGATATTGCCTTATACGGGTTTAACGGTGTTRCCCTGGTSGGCCGCTCACGACGCGTGGCGACCKCAGTTTGATTGTCGCTGGTGTCGCCAGGGGGACTCGTGTTCGTGGCGACGGCTGGTCCTGGGTTACGAGGGAGCGACGCGTTTCCCCGAGCTTTCCCGTAGCGCGGGGGCGCTGCCCGCRCAATTTCGAATTYAGATGCCGRCGAGTCCTCCCGCCRCTYTACCCTCCYGAAAACTTTCGCGCGGACTYTKYGAGTCCRAYGCCGAGGCCTGAARGCCTCGAACCACCCACCTCCACGACAAAGACCCGAGGGTTCATACACTTTGTGAAGTCGATGATGAGGCCYGAAGGCTTCGAACCCACCACCTATCCCCCAAACCCCTGACGATCGAAGTTATGTCTTCCGCCGCCATGGCCCCCTCCCCTTGATGCCTTTTCCCGTCCCGATGCACGACGACAATTCATTTTCATAGAAACCCTTATGATTTTATGGTTTCGGAGTAATCCAACCCCCACGGGACTTCGCGACGACAGTTCGACTCTGAGAAAACCTCGGCCACGAAACGAGAGCCTCCCGTTCCATCCGGAAGACTCAACCCTTACGGCCAAAAATCCTTGGCCACGCCCCTCCTAGAACTCTAATTGGCGACCCCGTACGGGAAGCTGCAAGGGGGCGTGAGGTTGCGTATCACAGGCTTTCTCATCACGCAGCCAATGGGTACAACTCAAGTTTGCTCTTCTTCGGGTCTCGCTGATCACCTGACAGCATTCTCACTATCTGTTGGCATTTTCTCACTAGTTCACGTCTCCAAGAGGCACCGCGGCTACCGTCTTCACCCGAATAGAATGCCCGGTGATTATGGGCCTATCTGGACTGAAAAATGCATCAAATACAGCTATAATGACCGGACGTTCTATTCGGGTGAAGACGAAAGTAGTTCCACGAGTTCCACCCTGAACGGTTCTAAAAATGCTTCCCTCTACCAGTCGCGAGCCGCTGCACCAACATAGTACTCTGAATTACGACAAACATTCCAACCCTAAACCCGCTTAGAAATCGAGATGTGTGTGACGAACTACTTCCCGAACCTGTGCTATCTTTCGTACCCCTTTGGCTCGAATTTTTCTTGTACCATACCGACCATAGGAGTACCCCGTTTGTTTTCTTGATTTTGGGCGCCGTGTTTTTGGCCCCCGTTTTGTCGAAAGCTTGGTTGATTCTTGGAATTCTGCTTTTTGCAATTCAGGAAATACAAGGGAATTTACACGCGCCTTAGCGAGCGCACCGGGAATTGGGTCCGGCAGTTGGGAATTCCGGGATAAGCGGAACTTCGACGTGTCCTTTTTTTGTGTGTGAATGTTCTCGGTCGCGTTGGGGAAAACTCTCGGAATTTTGTGAGAATACGAATAGGCGTAGAATTTTCTTTTTCCGCGTCGTTCTCTTCGCGCGCGGATATGGTGATTTCAATTTTAATCTGGTCTTGGACGCAGGCAAGCTGTAACTGTTTCGGTGCCTTTTTTTTTTTCTTTCTGTTGACGGTGCCACGCATGCGAAGCCTGTTTCCCCTCTCCTTCCCCCCCTGCCCCCGCTCTGTCTCCCGCATCGTTCTCTCCCGCGCTATTCCTTCCTTCCCCCTTGTCATCCTCCCTTCTCGCAACTGTTTTCCCTCCCTCTCTCCCGCTCTGGCCGATTGCGCGCCCATTTTCCCTTTCTTGATCGTCTGAATCTTCGACCCGTCTTGCGCTACATCTCGCGCCTTTTCCTTCTCACCCTCTGAATTCAGCGCACGACGCCCGGTCGATCCTTAGATAACTCTCGCTCGCCAATCAGATTCGTGGATCAATGGGATCTCCCTATTGCGCAACGAATCTGATTGGTTGAACCTTGAGTCTCGAGGGATCAACATGGCTTCCACGGAGCACTCTTCTCAAAGTCTTCTCCTCCTGCTTCTTTTCTTACACTTCGACTTTCCCCCTGCCTTCTCTCTCCCTCGCCCCCCTTTTCGCCACTATAAATTCTGCAAACGCGCCCGCAAATCTCTCTTACGTTCTCGATTCCCAAGCCAACTTCCGGGAAGCAGTGGTTAGGCAGAGTGTTTGGTGCGAGTCGGAAAGTCCTGTCGAGCTGACGATACACTAGTTGGTTGCGCGCTTGATCGCCACGACGGATTGTGGGATCTGGGTGAACTGCGTCAAGTTTACGTCGGCAGGGTGACGATCGCAGTGGTGGGAGGTAGCACGCGACGGCCGGGATCGTCGGTGCGGGCATGAGGATCGATTGATTGGAGTTGAGTGAGTAGTTGGCTCGGGGCCATATTGGAATTCACGGCGAATGCGCCTTTGTTGTTGCGGATCTTTATCTCTGGTGTGAGTGTACGGCGGCAACACCGAACTTCCTCTTTTCGATCTTGTCATTTCCTACCTCGACCTTCCTCCCCTGTCTCCCTCTCTCTCCTCTATCTTTGACGATGAGTCTTGATGCCTGTCCCTCTCATGAATGAGAATGAATTTGTGTGCTCTCCTGCGTAAAAGAACTTCTTCCGGAACTCTTCCATTAGTTTTCTGGGTAATCCCCGAATATCGAGGAATTGATCCTCTTGTTTGTGAACGGTGGATGCGTGTGTACAATTTCCTCGGTTGGTTCCCGACCTGTGTACCCTTATCATTTTCGCACCTTCCATAGTGAATGTATGTATGGAGATACTTGCCTTTTTGTATCGATTAGACGCCGCCCTCGGCGGGATTTTGTTCGAGAATGCAAGAGTGTTTAAATCTGTAGTTTTGAATGCGTTGTGCATGCCATCTACCATATGCTGCACGACATCTGCAACCGATGTACAGGGCAGCCTCGAGGAACCAGGCACCTGGGGATCAACACCGTGGTGGCTTGCGAAATGTGAGTCATGGGTCGGTCCCTCAGTTACATGCATAATCAAGTCGATGAGTGTTTTCTCCCTCTCTCGTGTTAAAAATGATTGATTGGTGGTTGCGCGAGTGTTTTTTTTTTTTTTTTTTTTTTTTGATGACGTCTCGGGATTTTTGCAATTGATTGATATGTGGACTGACAAGCACCCTTCGATCGGGCGCCAGCCTCCTGTATCTCCCGTCTCAACACGACCTTTTCCCTACAACGAGGAAAGGACACATGTATGCGAGTGGGACGTACGAGAAGCTGTCGCACAGATCGGCAGACGATACTACTTCCCTCCGGCAAACCGTTGTTCAAGGTTCGTAGAGGCCGGGTTTGTCATTATTGATACACACTTTCCACCTTAGTTGATATTGTTGCCATTTAACGAGTTGATCGTTATCCCGTGGACGGCAGTAGAACCCCAATGGCCTCGCACTCTATGCACCGACTGCCAGCGCTTTGAGTGCTACGAATCCAAGGGTTTCCACTACCGCGTACGAAGTGAAGACGAACACAAAGAAAGAGCCACACGACTGCGACCCTCCACGTCGGACTCAGAACTGACCGGTGAACGACGTAGGGACTTATTACGAAGACGAGACACGCGAAGCGTGCCGAAGCTTTTCTTCTCTAAACGAAGGGCCGCAGCACGGTGGGAAGTCCGACAATACTTTTTTGATTAAATTTTTCTTTCTCTCTCCTTTCGCGCCGAACTCCTGTGCGCATTTTGCGACGCGCGAAAGACGGTCGACTTAGCTCATCGGACCAACACGGGGGATTTCAGTTTCGTCTGTGCCCCCACACTGAATTTCCAAAAATCCTTGGCACACCCCATCTTGCTGTTTTTCCAGGCCCCTTTTCCGCACCTCTAGCACTCCGAATGAAAGACAATACAGGGCGTGAGGTTGGTATTGGAGCCGACTCGTGTGGGTTCTGATGATAGTGAGTCGAACTGGCGAGAGGTAGGAGAAGTCCTCAACTAGCTCGTCGAGATCGCCCAGTGACCAGGTCTCGATCTGGTGCGGTTGCACCCGCAATGCCAATGGCAGACGGTACTAGGGTGATCATTAGCATTCCTGCCCCTTTCCCCTTCTTCCCTAACCATACCCATCCCGAGGCTTGGCTGAAAGCTGTTGAAGCTGAAGGTTACAACGCAGGTGATCTTCCCCGCATTCTTACCTTGCTACTCCATAATACGTCGCATGACTGGTTTAGAAAGCATACGTGGGTAGATTAGAATACTTTCAAACAAGCATTCTTGGCTCGATTCGATACGGTTAGTGAAGATGCCGCCTGGTACGTGCTCAAAACTCGGCTACAAGGACCAGGGGAATTGCTGCCCGATTTCGTGGATAGATTTCAAACCACGTTGGACAAATCTGGGCGAGACGAGAAGTCCGCTCGAGATATGTTCATCGATCATCTACGAAGTCCTACGTTGAAAGGGAAGTTACAGAAAAAGGTCCCGCCGAAGACACACCTGCTATCTGCTATCATCGCGAAAGCGTTGGAATTGGACCAGGCTGATACAAAAAAATATATCAGTCAGGGAGACAAAGATATTACAGATACCATACATGATGTAGCGGCTAAAAGGCGATCATGGTTGCGGGCGGTAGAACGTTTTTATCCCCGCTGCGACCATAACCTTTCCGACAGAATCGTTTCCGATATCCCGCCTGTTTCTTTTTCCTCTCCCCCAACGAATCAACCGATAGCGGCAGTTAAGAGCAGAATCTCCCACGAACCTCCCTCGCCGACCGTAACAAACCTACATCTTGTCCAAATGATCCATACGGCCACTACTAAGCAATCTGAATGGATGAGCAACCTGGTTCAAATGCAGGCAGCTCACATGGAGCGGATGGAACAAATAATGAGCAGGCTAATTAAGCCCAACCCGGCCCCTGCTCAACCTGCCCCCGTGTCATTTCATCTCTTGCCTGCCCTGCCTGCACCTGGCTATCCACCACAGTTCCCTCACCCAGCTAATCCAGCAGGAAAGATCGAGTGTTTTAACCGCAAACAACCCGGACATTTTGCCCGGGACTGTCCGCAGCCAAAACGTAATCAACCCCCGCCGGTTGCGGCCCCTGTTGCTCTAAACCAAGGACGAATGGCCGCATTGATGGACACAGCCCAAGGAGGAGAACTCATTGCATATGAGCAGCCTTTCCCCTCAACGACAATAACGTCAACATCGGGATCTTCCTCCTCTGACGCTGCTGACGTGGTCGATCCACTCGAGTATCTTCATCTAGCGGGCATGATCGGAGCGATCCGATCGGCCCTTGATGATCTTGAACGGGTCGATCGCGATTCTAATCCCGGTCCACAGTTTAGGACGAGCGAAATCGATGTGTTACGAGCGCTCAAGCAGCTAGATATCCGTGTTGCGACTCCGGTGGGACACTTGCTCACCATATCTGAAGCTGCAAACGACAAACTGTTACAACAATGTTAGAAGAATCAAAAGCGCTTCACGTACCATCACGTACAACGAATGTTAAAAAAGGAGGAAGAAAAAGAGGATGTTGAGCCACTAGAACCTGAAACGGGTGAACCCGAAGCAGCACGAGTAGCTGCGATCTCGTTAGTAGAGAAGGATCATTTCGTCCGGGCTCGATCAGTATTGTGGAAAAGTGCTGAGTGCGATTGTGAGATTTGGGGCAAACCATTTAACTTCCTTATCGATACTGGGTCTTCCGCAGTTGCCATATCTTTAGATACTGTAAGAAAGACGGGATGACTCAGCTCCATTCTTCCTTAATCTGACAAAGACAATTATGTCTCTGCCAACGAGGAAGCAATGAACATTGTGGGTGTTATTGAGAATGTGGCTGTGAAGGTCGGACGAATACACGTCCTCGTGAACGCACTAGTGATAGATGCGCGCTCCTATTCCGTGTTGTTAGGATTACCTTGGGCGATGGCGGTAGGTGCTCGTCTGCATTTCGACTCCAAACAGCTGGTGCTCACGCAAACTGGGGGTAAGCCTCAGACTGTCCCTTTGCGGATTTCTACTCGGACTGTAAAACGAACTCTTAATTTTGTCCAAATAGGGATGATCTGAGGCCTTGATCCCGAGGAATCTTCTTCCTCGGACGTCGGTAGCGGAGCCGGGGAACAGGTGTACGCAGAAGAAATGCCTAGTAAGGATGAATGAAAGCACCTGGTCGAACTTTTCGAACACGAAATCCCCGAAGAATTCCGAGTGCGCCCCAGAACCGCCTGCAGCTTCCACGTGGATTCGAAAGACAGCGCGCTCGCGCCCCTGGAAACCCAGATCGGTCCTTCATCCCTCCTCGGGGAACCCATCCTGCAAGTATCTGACCTAGCAGATGATTTGGAACCCCCTCGCACCTTGTACGAGGGAGTGCTTTCCCTACCATCACGCTACCAACAGACAAAACAGTATTTGGATGTTTCCGTTTTCCCACCAAGATCGTTACTAACGATGGGAGCGACCATCGCTTTTGATTAAACAGGCAGAAGCGCCAGTAGATGACGTGCCTGATCTAATGCAGGAGATGACGGATCTAATAGGACTGAGTGTGGAACATAGTTCGGCCGGTTCAGAAACTGATGCCGAAACTAAAGAAACCGAAATGATCAGCCCTGCTGAATCTTAGATGATAGCGACCGTCTTCTCTGTTCGCACCAATAACTCCGTTTTTTCTAGTGTCCATAATTGACGAAAAAGGCCAACTGATTGGGTCGACGTCTCCCTAGAGATTCCTGGACGACCAACAATCACCCTTCCAAACCACGTCCCCACAAAATTTCAAAAATCGTTAATTAGTGTTTTGAATGGCTACGTGGAAGTATTGAGTGTGCGCGATAATGATATCGGCCTCACTAACGTGATTGAACATGCCATTCTTACTGGGGATCATCCACCCATTAGCTGCGTGCCTTATAAGTACTCACCAACTCAAAGAGCGGCCGCTTTTCAGCGAATCAAAAAATTCGAAGCTAATGGATGGATCAAACCCGCCATAGGACCATGGTCTTTTCCCGTTACAGTAGTGATTGTGCCTAAAAAGGCCAGAGGGATCAACATTTGCATCGATTATCGAAAATTGAATGATATCACGATTAAGGATGTGTATCCCCTCCCCCGGATTGATGAGTTGTTGGATGCGATGGGAAGTGCTCGATTTTTCAGTAAGTTTGATGTTCGCCATGGGTTCCATCATCTTCTGGTCCGAGAAGAAGATCGCCTGAAGACTGCGTTCGTACTCTTCGAAGGTACATGGCAGTGGATTTGATGCCCAATGGGCATCTGCAATGCCCCCGCAACTTTTCAGCGAGCCATGAATATGGTCTTTCAGAACTTTGTGCGGAAGACTCGTGTAGCACAGAGTATCATTAACTACTATGTGATTGTGTACATGGATGACATTTTGGTGTACTCGAGTTCTTATGAGGGGCACGTGTAACACATCGAATGGGTGTTGCATGCGTTACGAGATGCCGACTTCAAGGTGGCACTCGAGAAGT
Organism: Chara braunii; assembly: GCA_003427395.1. Classification (NCBI taxonomy): domain Eukaryota; kingdom Viridiplantae; phylum Streptophyta; class Charophyceae; order Charales; family Characeae; genus Chara; species Chara braunii. The sequence goes on from BFEA01000396.1 coordinate 631,505, forward strand.
GCCAGTTCTTCCTTACCACCATTTCCTTCCTGGGACACGTGGTAACGGACCAAGGACTCAGACCGGAACCGCAGAAGGTGGCAGCTGTCAGAGACGCGCCAGTGCCCACGACTATTACGCAAGTTCGCGCCTTCTTGGGCCTGGCCTCGTACTACCGAAGTTTTATCAAGGGCTTTGCGGCGATTGTCGGACCCCTCACGAACCTGCTGCGAAAGGATCAACCGTTGATCTGAACACCAGAATGTGATCAAGCGTTTTCAACACTCAAGGCCGCTCTCATTTCGGCTCCAGTCCTTATAAGGCCGGATCCCAAAAAGCCTTTTGTTCTCATTACTTACTAACAGTCGGAGGCAATTTCGGCGATCCTGGCCCAGGTGGGACCAAGCGGACTCAAGTGCTTGGTGGAGTACGCGTCTAAATTGGTACCCGCCTGCAAACGCAACTACGCCGCTCCGACGGGAGAATGCTACACGACTCTCTGGGGAATCAACCACTTTCGAGCTTACTTGTACGGGCGGAAGTTCACACTGGTAACCGATCATGAGCCTCTGCTAACCCTGAAGAAATCCAAGGATTACTCGGGCATGATCGGGCGATGGGCAACGGTGCTGCAGAGCATGGACTTTGACATTCGTCACCGGAAACACGAAAGACACGGGAATGCGGACGGATTGACACGACTGCACCGACCTGAGAAGGTTCCGAAGAATGAGGAGGTGATTCCGTGGAACGAACCGAAAAGGGAGAACGGGCCTCGGTACGGCCAAGTGGAATCCTGTCAAAGGAGTAAGCGACACGGGGTCCATTTTTCTTTGCCCTCTCTGCAATTTAGTCACATCCCTCCCTCTCTGCCATCATGACTTCCCCCTCTTCTCCTACTAATTCTGCCCCTCTCACCTCCTCCGCTTTCTTTGCCACCCTCCCTGATAAATTCTGCTATTTTTGTACGTGTATTGCGCGGGTTTATGGGGTCGATTGTCATCCTTTCGAAACCGGGTTTGTCGATTGGGTAGAATGTGCCACGTGTGTCAATCGTGCGCACGGGGCCTGTGTTCGCTATCGAACGAGAAGCAAGGAGTGGAGGTGCACGGCCAAACTTCCCACAGAGGTTCGATTCGAGGCCGCCCGAACGGACGGACCTGAATATGACGAGAAATACCGTCGAGCGGAGGTTTGGATGGATAAAATTTTATTAACTTAATTAGCGGGATTATCATTGGGTCACCTGGAACTATCGATGGATCAACGGTCATTTGGAGAAGCGTAAAACTGACGGATCGGGTTCGTGGTTGATGGTTCCTCATCCATTCTAGAGATACGATTGGACCCGATCTGCTCACGATGAGCAGGCCGCTCATTTCGCGATACGTGTCACGGAGGCAACTATAGACAAAAACCGATGTTCATGGTCCAATATACGAGATGATGTCAGATACGTTGTCGCCAACTGTCTGGTCTGTACTGCTGATCCTGCCCCAATACGGGGACCGAACACGATAGTACCAACGGAAGTAGAACGCCCCTTCTAGCGAGTTAGTGTGGACACGACAGATATTGATGTGCCACCTGGCCTTAACCACTGTGAATATTCTATCCTATTAGTATTAATAGATCATTTTTCCAAGTACATCGAGGTCTACCCATGCAAGACCCGCAAGGCTGCAGAAATAGCCACGTACATCGATCGGTTCCTCTACACCCATCTAGATACAGAAGAAATTCTGACCGACAATCAGTCCGAATTCAAGGGCGAAGGAGAGGAACTGCTTGCACGAAGGGACATCACGCTTCGACATACGGCACCCCACGTGTCCCTGTCAAACGAGTTGGCCGAAAATGCCAACCGTATGATTAAAACCGCCCTCTGCAGGAATTTAGCGGCACATGACAAGCGTCCACGGCCCGAAATCGTGTATCAGATCGTTGGAATTCACCGGGCCACCCCTCATGAGTCCACGGGGTTCACCCCCTTTCAGCTTCGCACTAATAACCTTCCCTGTGTCGACTACCGGGGTAACTCGGAAATTGCCGAAGCAGGGGGTAGAGACACGCGTGTCGCCCTCAAGGCTAAGGCCAAAAGGTACACCGATTTGATGGAACGGGCCGTCTTGAAGCTAGCCCGAAAAAGACATGACCGATCTGGCCCACGGTAGGCAGGTTCGTAGCTATGAGGCTCGAAATGGAAATGCTGGGCCCCATCATCAATATAAATTAGGGGACTCAGTGCAGGTACGTAAATGTGCACGCGACCGTAAACTCGCTCCCAACTTTTCTGGCTGTTTTCGCGTTGTCGAGCTCGGACCCAACGGTGCCAACACGGTGCGCATTGCGCCCGAGGCTAACGCCAACCATAGCTCTGTCCCCATCGTCCGACATACCTTCTACCTCCGACCTCTCCCTCCCTCTGATCTTCCCTCGTCTTCCTCCTCCGAAGGAGAGGAAAATGACGACGATCTAACTCTCTCTCCGCTCTCTCCCTCCTGCCCTTCATCTTCCTCTCTGTCCTCGCCATGAGCTTCATCACAGAGCGGGCTCTTGATGAACACCTGTTGCAGCCACGTGGTTACATCTCGAAAATTCGGCAAGTTCGCCATCCACGACTTAACACGGATCTTCGGCGTCTGGCACAGTTCTTCTGCGAGGTAGGTGTGTGTGCTGCCGCCGTGTTGCGATTCGAGGGGAGTCCGCAGGCGATAGTGTTGGCAGAAGTGGTGGCGGTGCATCGGCGAGCGTCTCCAGGAACGAGCCACGTCACGACCGTCGCGGCCTTCAGCGGTGACATCAGTACAGTCAACCCGCAACGACATACCACTATCCGGACTTCATTGCGAGAGTGGACGGAGCAGTTGTCCAACGTGTGGCAGCACGGTCTTGCCCTACCAGGGCATAATCTCATTCCAACCTTCGCACCTGATCTTGACGGAATCCGCGTCTCTCCGCGCGAGCCTGCAGTAACACTCCCCATCCTTATTGCTTTTCCACGACCCCGATGAACCGCGTCGTCCCCCTTGCTCCTCTCTCCATCTTCGGTCTCCCCTCGCTTTTCCCTACCTTCTGGCAGTCCGATCTTCATCCCCATCTTTCCCTCTTTATCGATCCCCTTTCCGTCCCGCTGATCAACCCAAGGCATTGGCAGCTGTGGCGCGAAACCTTTGTTGAGTTGTCCATGTGCTTGATCCGGGTGCAGGTGACGGGGATATAGACCGACGAGCATCCTGCGTGTCTCGAGAACGAGGAGCTGCTGATCATACAAGCGTGGAGGGCCATCTTCTGGACTTTCTTTTTGGATCGGTACGACAAGGCCACCGCCAGTTGATTGCACAGGAGCTCATCGCGCCAATCGTACAATTGGCGGACGATATCTCGTTAGACATCGTTTCGCAAAGTGACGAGAGTCCCGCCGCGCACGTCCTTGCGCGGCCATTAGATCCGTACCTTCAGTGGAGCGCGTGCTTGGAGGAGCCTGGAGACGAAGATACGCTACCGTCGCGGCAGGAATATCTAAAGCCGTACGGGCCTCATCAATCATGCTTTCTATCCAAAGGTGGAGGAGGTGGTGATAGACGACGACGAAGAAGACGACGACGAGGAAACGTCAAAAGAGGGAAGCTTTAGAGAGAATAGCAAGGGCGAGCCGAGCGAAGAAGAAGAGGAGGAAGAAACAGGATTTGAGTTGGAGGCCTTGCCGGAAGAAGCAACGCGTACTGGCACGGAAGCGGACGATCCTGAGCTGGCGCGAAGGCGGGAAGAGATTGCCGCCGGGAAACACTAGTTGGAGTTGGCCAGCGGAGCCAGCCTGAAGATCGGCGACGATCCGACCAGGGATCCGGAGCCCCCGAAGCCTGAAGATGGTGACCCAGCAGCCGCCACCTCAAGCACCTCGCGGCGGAGACGGAGCCGATCCCCCTCCCCCTCCACCCCAACCCGTCCCCCAATTCGTCCACGTAACGATGCGGGCGATAGGCCTTCGCCCTCGGATGTTATCCCGCCGCCCCCTTGATCTCCTCACCCTCGAACAGATCCACACCCCCGTCACCTTCCCCCGCCACCCCTTCCGTCCCCATCTCTTCGGAGATTTCTATTCCACCGGTCTAATCGCCACCGTCTATCCCCACCGATCCCTTCAGCCCGCTGTCCCCACGTTCTGTCTGCATATCCTGTTGTTTAGCACTGCGTGGGAACGGTGCAACATAATAGAAGTCTACTGCGTAGTCACGGGAACGATTCCTGTCTGTCGCCACTACGATATCTTTCATGCGGCGCTCTTCCGCACCCTCTCCTCCCTCTACCGCGACTACCTCGCCTCTCTCCCTCATAGCGGCGATCACTTCCCCCACTTTCACCGAATCATCCACTATGAGGAACTTCCGATAGATGGGATACATCGCTACCTACCCCCGCTTCCTCCCCGTCCCCCCCGTGAACTTCCCTCCATGTACCGGGTCTACTTCCCCATCCCCACGAGACGCTAATCCCGACCCCACTCTCTCCCTCCAAACCTTCGACACGAGAAGACAGCACGAATCAGAAGCTTCGCGAAGATCACGCCAAGGACGATGACGTCCACCTACGCTTTGATTCGACGAGCCGCGACGAGCTGGGGTGCAGCGCACACGGAGACCAGGTGGACCATGATGGCATCACCTAGACGATCTCTACAGTGCGAGGAACAGGGGGTTGCATATGACAGGGCTGCGGAGATCTTGCCATTGATGTTGTCGCCATCTCATCCGCGGCTCAGTTATCGTTCATTGTGCTTCTTCCTGATGCTCCGTCTTCTTCTACCCCTTGTTCGAACTTCCATACGGTCAAGAAGTTGCAATTGAAGTTGGCATCAACATGAACTCTGGCTCGATCATCTGCTGATACACTTGGTTCCTCATGCATCACTCTTCCCCCTCTTTCCTTCTCCGCCGTGACATGCAATCAAGAGATCGCATGATTTTGGAACCCCCTGCGCATCACATATGTGACGAACTACTTCCCGAACCTGTGCTATCTTTCGTACCCCTTTGGCTCAAATTTTTCTTGTACCATACCGACCCTAGGAGTACCCCGTTTGTTTTTTTGATTTTGGGCGCCGTGTTTTTGGTCCCCGTTTTGTCGAAAGCTTGGTTGATTCTTGGAATTCTGCTTTTTGCAATTTAGGAAATACACGGGAATTTACACGCGCCTTAGCGAGCGCACTGGGAATTGGGTCCGGCAGTTGGGAATTCCAGGATAAGCGGAACTTTGACGTGTCCTTTTTTTGTGTGTGAATGTTCTCGGTCGCGTTGGCAAAAACTCTCGGAATTTTGTGAGAATACGAATAGGCGTAGAATTTTCTTTTCCCGCGTCGTCCTCTTCGCGCGCGGATATGGTGATTTCAATTTTTAATTGGTTTAGGACATAGGCAAGCTGTAACTGTTTCGGTGCCTTTTTTTTTTTCTTTCTGTTGACGGCGCCACACATGCGAAGCCTTCTTCCCCTCTCCTTCCCCCTGCGCCCCCGATCTGTCTCCCTCATTGTTCTCTCCCGCGCTATTCCTTCCTTCCCCCTTCTCATCCTCCCTTCTTGCAACTATTTTCCCTCTCTCTCTCCCGCTCTGGCCGGTTGCGCGCCCATTTTCCCTTTCTTGATCGTCTGAATCTTGGACTCGTCTTGCGCTACTTCTCGCGCCTTTTCCTTCTCACCCGCTGAATTCAGCGCACGACGCTCGGTCGATCCTTCGATAACTCCCGCTCGCCAACCAGGTACGTGGATCAATATGATCTTCCTATTGCGCAACGAATCTGATTGTTTAAACCTTGAGTCTCGAGGGATCAACATGGCTTCCACGAAGCACTCTTCTCAAAGTCTTCTCCTCCTGCTTCTTTTCTTACACTTCGACTTTCCCCCTGCCTTCTCTCTCCCTCGCCCCCCTTTTCGCCACTATAAATTCCACAAACGCCCCCGCAAATCTCTCATTTGTTCTCGACTCCCAAGCCAACTTTCGAGAAACAGTGTCTAGGCAGAGTGTTTGGTGCGAGTCGGAAAGTCCTGTCGAGCTGACGATAGACTGGCCGGTTGTGCGCTTGATCACCACGACGGACTGTGGGATCTGGGCAAACCGCGTCGAGTTTACGTCGGCGGGGTGACGATCGTAGTGGTGGGAGTTAGCACGCGACGACCGGGATCGTCTATGCAGGCATGAGGATCGATTGATTGGAGTTGAGTGAGTAGTTGGCCCGGGGCCATATTGGAATTCACGGCGAATGCGCCTTTGTTGTTGCAGAACTTTATCTCTGGTGTGAGTGTACGGCGACAACGCCGAACTTCCTCTTTTCGATCTTGCCATTTCCCAGCTCAACCTTCCTCCCCTGTCTCCCTCTCTCCCCTCTATCTTTGACGATGAGTCTTGATGCCTGTCCCTCTCATGAATGAGAATGAATTTGTGTGCTCTCCTGCGTAAAAGAACTTCTTCTGGAACTCTTCCATTAGTTTCCTGGGTAATCCCCGAATATCGAGGAATTGATCCTCTTGTTTGTGAACGATGGATGTGTGTGTACAATTTCCTCGGTTGGTTCCCGACCTGTGTACCCTTGTCATTTTCGCACCTTCCACAGTGAATGTATGTATGGAGATACTCGCCTTTTTGTATTGATTAGACGCCGCCGTCGGCGGGATTTTGTTCGAGAATGCAAGAGTGTTTAGATCTGTAGTTCTGAATGCGCTGCGCGTGCCATCTGCCATATGCTGCACGACATCTGCAACCGATCTACAGGGCAGACTCGAGGAACCAGGCGCCCGGGGATCAACGCCGCGGTGGCTTACGGAACCTGAGTCACGGGTCGGTCCCTCAGTTACATGCATGATCAAGTCGATGAGTGTTTTCTCCCTCTCTCGTGTTAAAAAGGATTGGTGGTTGCGCAAGTGTTTTTTTTTTTTTTTTTTTTTTGATGACGTCTCGGGATTTCTGCAATTGATTGATATGTGGACTGACAAGCACCCTTCGATCGGGCGCCAGCCTCCCATATCTCCCGCCTCAACACGACCTTTTCCCTACAACGAGAAAAGGACACGTGTATGCGAGTGGGACGTACGAGAAGCTGTCGCACAGATCGGCGGACGATACTACTTTCCTCCGGCAAACCGTTGTTCAAGGTTCGTAGAGGCCGGGTTTGTCATTATTGATACACACTTTCCACCTTACTCGATATTGTTGCCATTTGACGAGTTGATCGTTATCCCGTGGACGGCAGTAGAACCCCACTGGCCTCGCACTCTATGCACCGAATGCCAGCGCTTTGAGCGCTATGAATCCAAGGGTTTCGACTGCGTACGAAGTGACGACGAACACAGAGAAAGAGCCACACGACTGCGACCCTCCACGTCGGACTCAGAACTGACCGGTGAACGACCTCAGGACTTAATATGAAGACAAGACACGCGAAGCGTGCCTAAGCCTTTTTGCCAGTCCGGCAATACTTTTTGGATTGAATTTGTCTTTCTCTCTCCTTTCGCGCCGAACTCCCGCGCGCATTTTGCAACGCGCGAAAGACGGTCGACTTACCTCATCAGACCAACACGGGGGATTTCAGTTCCCACACTGAATTTCCAAAAATCCTTGGCACACCCCATCTTGCTATTTTTCGGGCCCTTTTTCCGCACCTCTAGCACTCCGAACGAAAGACAGTACAGGGCGCGAGGTTTGCGCGTCACACGTGTGCTACCAGGCACCCTAGGATCAGGTAAGGGCATATAATTAGGCAATATACAACAAATATTCCATCGTACCCATAATTCTATGACCGATTACTACTTCGAATCCTATGACCTATTACTACGTCTAATCCGTTTGCAATACGTGTTTCTAATTACGAAACACTAAAGAAATGCATGTGACTGAACAGATAGTACTAGCCTAGAAAGCGCCGAGAAAACGGAGAGGTCACTCTTCCCGGAACCAACCAGTTTCCAAATACAGAGATGAAGAGAGAGCCTAAAATTTTTCCACTACACACACACAAAAAAAAAAATACCAGCAACTTCCATCAGGAGGTAATGGTCCCCTACTACTATACGAGAAGGTAATCATCCCCTAAATACGACCTAAAACTTTGGCCCCAAGCAGTGAGCAGCTTCTTCAATAGTCCGCCCATGTCTACTGATCTTGGTTTTTTTTTTTTTTTTTTGCTCCTAGCTCATCTTAATTATTACCCTTGACAGCTTTCCTTTTAAGCAGCGAAGCCCAAGATCAGACACCGTTTTGTCATAGCAAGCGCTCCCACTGCCATGATCGAAAGTTACTCTCACTACTTTCGATGGCATAGCTAGGATGCAGCTACAGCCTCAGAGCATCGGCTACCTTCTTGCCAACACTCACTCATTGATGATGCCTAGTTGACGGCATAGCTGCACGATGGCGCGATGTCTCGACTATCCCTTGAGTGGGGTAGAACGATGGTGCGATGTCTCGACTATCCCTTGAGTGGGGTAGGAGACTATCCCTTGAGTGGGGTAGGAGCGCCTGGGCGTTCGGAGTATGATCCCTAGTGGGTCCCTCTGTTGTACCTGGTTCACCTGCATTGATTACTCACTCGCACTGTGACTATGTTGAAGTTTTGGACTGTGGTTGCCATACTGCCTTGGGAGCTTAGGTTCAGCCGACTGCTCATGCCTGCGTGGCAGGCCCGAGATGTGGAAGATGACAAGAACCGACAAGAAGACTCGGTGAGGGAGGCGACGAGATGATGTAGGTTGTACTACTACCTTGGGAGTTGGCCAGTTGCTGACTGCTCGCACCTGCTCGCTTCTGTATGGGAGGCCCGAGACGATGTCGGTTGTACTACTACCTTGGGAGTTAGCCAGTTGCTGACCGCTCGCCCCCGCTCGCTCCTGTATGGGAGGCCCGAGACTTGGTCGTTGGAAATCGAGAACAGACGGCGACTGTCCCTGGGAAGACGTCGAGAAGAGTTGGCAAATTGACATGGAGATGTGAGCAAAGCGCCTGCTAGTATCTGATATCTTCTACACGAGCCGCCACAGGCGAGGCTCAGCCATGCCGTCAACTAGGTGAGGCACGCATCTTTCCTCAACTCGTCTCATGGTCTCAAAGCGTACGCTTCCCTGCAGGCGCCAGCCGGCTCCGGCCCGGCAGGTTAGCGCTAATCCGCATGCCCCGGTAGGCTAGCGCTAATCCGCATGCAAAAATAGCGCTAGCCTAGCGCACATGCAGCGCTGCCGGTTCGCTTTCCCCCATCCCTCTTCGGTGCTGCACACTTCAACACCAAAGAAAAATTGAAATGCCATCCCTTTTCGGTGCTGCACTTTTTTTTTTTTTTTTTTTTTTTTTTTTTTCGTTTGTGCTGCACACTTACAACACCATAGAATAATTGAAATGCCACTTCGAACAGATATGAATGATTACGAAGTTACGATCAAGTGCATGGTCGCACGCAGATGGACCTGATTACGACCAACTTTCGTGTGAGTGGGAGGATGAACCTGACGGTGATCCCGTTTGGAAACATATTTTTAATAATAACGAGAGAACGCCCCGTCATTCCTGCGAAGAACGCTACACTACAAATAGTACTACGCAGTAGCAGGGTCAGGCAGGGCGGTCATTATAGCTGTATTTGGTCCAACTTTCAGTCTAGATACAGTGATAATGACCGGGCGTTACATTCGGGTGAAGGGAGTAGTTTTTCAATGGCTCCGACAGGCCGCACTACCAACTACTACCAGTGCCGTATTTTTCATACCTCAGGAACGGGGCAATCGTGCGATGTTCATCAAGCTCACAAAGCATGCACAGGAGCGCAATTATGACCAGGTTCATGATTTCCGAGGAACATCGCACCAAGGGGAACTGGGCCCTAGCAGTGATGCTTGATACCACAGCAGTAACAACCTCCGATGTTCATCAAGCTCACAAAGCATGCACAGGAGCGCGATTATGACCAGGTTCACGATTTCCGAGGAACATCGCACCAGTGGGGACTGGGCCCTCGCAGTGATGCTTAATACCACAGCAGTCACAACCTCCGCTTCGAACGGCACACACACCAGATATCCTGCTGGTGTGCACCCCCCTACCTTCTGCACCCTCCTAGAACCCCCGGTCATTTCGTCGCTGTATTTGGGCCAGCTTTCAGTCTAGATACGGCGATAATGGCGGGCGTCCATTAATAATTTGACCGAGCACTCCGCACAAAGTGAGCATGCAGCAGCAGCAAAACAGAGTCGAACTCCCAGATCGTATTCGACAAACGTTCCACTTCACACCTCACAGTGCCGGTGACCATGTTGACACGTGCAAATTAATCCCACGTGCCAACGCACGTGGACACGTGCACAGGTGTACTCACGGGATCATGAGCCGGAGGCCATCAACTACGCCGCAGCCCAATTGGCTGCTGCCTGTTTGCCTCTCACGCACGTTCACATGCTCGTTGACTCAAAGAGATGTTGACGCACTGGACAGCCAGTCGCCAAATAGCGGGGAGAGCGAGCGAGCGAGCGAGAGAGAGAGAGAGAGACTGGTGCATCAACATGGTAACGTGAGTCAAAAAACGTCAAGTTAAACGTGTAAAGTCAAAGAGAGAGAGAGAGAGAGAGGACTCGTGCATCAACATGGCAACGCAAGTACAAAAATGTCAACGTGTTAAGTCAACGCGTCAATGTTCACGAAAGGGCATCGGATAAACATAGGGAGGGAATAAGGTGCGAGGCACGACTCGTGCATCAGGAACATACTAGAAAAACGGAGAAAAAAAAAAAAAAGAACAGTTAAATCATCGTGTGAAAGCAAACGGGGCAAAGCAGGCAAGTCGAAGTCATGAGCAGGCAGCCACCCTGTGCAAAAGGACACCAGACCGACGACAACAAATCCGCGTGTGAATGCAAACGGGGCAAAGAAGGCAAGTCGAAGTCATCAGCGGTTAGCCAACCTGTGCAAAAGGACTACAGACCGACCACAACAAATCAATTTTGTACAGGCGTCAACAGCACTGTAAGCCTTCAAATAGGTCAGCTCTCTTGTGGAAAGTCAAAGTCAACGTCAAAGTTTGAGATGGGTGTATGGATGTCAACGGTCTACGCCAAACAGCATAAAAGTCAACGACCAACATCTGTAATCGACGTTGTTGGCAATGGGCCTCTCGCTCGCTCCAGGGCACAACACTCCCCATGCATTTGGAAGGCTTTCCTGAACAAGTGCATTCCAGCAAGTCCGACATTTCGAATGAACCCGGGCTCGAAAAACGTCCAAATGCATGTAAATTGCTGTGTGGCGGATCGAGGCCCAGTGACTCGCATTCCGCCACACTGTAGTCCGCCTCCCCCTCCTCCTCCTTATCAACCAGCAATTTGGTGACGTCACCAGCTCAAACAAAGAGGACTGCCCAATTCATATAAAAAAAAACATTCGCGTTAAAAGGGTTGACGTCAGCCAATCGCACAGATACGGCTCTGAAACAGCGATCCCGCGGGATCCGAAACGCTTCACCGAACAAATCTCGCAGCGATCCCGACCAACAGGATCGGCAGCTATCCCTAAGGGAGAAAAAAAAACCCTGATATCTACCGAACAATTTTGCAGTACAGCAATCACGACGGACAGACGCAGCAACCCCGACCAAACCGAGCACAGACACCAAACGGAAGCACGCACAGACACCAAACGAAAGCCCGCACGGACACCAAACAGGTCGCAGTCTGGACGCAAGGGTTGGCTAAAATTTTCAGAGGGGAGAAGAACATACGAAAAGTTTCACACACAAGACACGGCCCCGACGAAAGGGTAATATACCTATATAGAGAAAGCAACAAGTAAAACGTAATACCTATATGAGAAAGCGAAGTACAAGTAAAACAGACGTAAAAACACAAGTCAAAGCAGCGCAGATCCACCAGTGAAAAGTCAAAAACAGATCCACACGTTCATGAGCTACAACTACGTATAAGCCGCGCACATCCTCGAGTGAAAAAACAGAAACCAATCCACAAGTTCACGTGTTTCCTCTTCAAAGAATATATTACATCACCCTAACAGATTTTACCTTCCGTTTGCTTCCGTTTGCTGCCGTTTGCAACGTGCTGCAATGAAACACGTTTTTTTGGGAAACTTCCTAAAGAGGGAAACGGGACACTGGGCCCAATTTCCATGTCCCATGTATTTGACTTCCTAAAGAGGGAAACGGGACACTGGGCCCAATCTCCATGTCCCGTGTATTTTCCCTCCAAAGGATCTCTTTCTCATTTCCGAAGCTTAAGCTGGATAGGTCACCTCAGATACTTCACAGTCGAATTATGAGATCCCGAGCCTCGTTCCTCTGTTTTCACCCCTCTCCCACCCCCCCGAAAACAAACCAAGCCAAAAAAAAACTGAAAAAAAAAATTCCCGCACCAGAACTTAGATGCGCATAAACCACGGAAAGCAGTCTTTCACAATTCAGGAGTCGAAGAATAGCCGATTTCGCACATCTCTACTCCCTTTTTTTCTCTTTTTTGTCTCTGAAACTCGACGTTCACGATCATGTATTACACGGCGTCCCCAATTTAAACCACTACCTTTCTTTTTTTTCTTTCGTTTCTCTTTTTTTCCTCTTCAAACACAACTCGTTTCATTACAGCAAACCACTATTTAGGGAAAAAAGACCTTTCCACCACTGTTTAGGGAACAAAAACACGTCGCAACAAACAGGCATCTCCACTAGAATTCTTTTTTGGGGACGATTTATCGATTTATGGGATTCTTCCTTGCGCAGGGACCATTTGCTAATTTACCCTTCTCTGTTTCGTTCCAATTGTAACGGATATTACTTTTTCACCACGAACCAACTTCAGGAGTGACCAAGTACAGAGAATCACCAACGGCCACACCACACGACGCTACGTCCCCTCCTGACGTCTCCCTTCAATCCGGACCACGTAATCACGACGAGCACTAATCCTATCTCATACCCTTCCTCCCACACTGCTGCCCTCTTCTCTCTCTCTCTCTCTCTCTCTCTCTCTCTCTCTCTCTCTCTCTCTCTCTCTCTGTGTTTGATTCATCCGACTTCTCTCTCTCTCTCCCTCTCTCTCCCTCTCTCTCTCTCTCTCTTTCTTTTTTGTTTTTATTCATCCGACTGCATCGTTCACTTGCCTCTCTCTCTCTCTCTCTCTCTCTGTTTGATTCATCCGACTGTTCTCTCTCTCTCTCTCTCTCTCTCTCTCTCTCTCTGTTTGATTCATCCGACTGTTCTCTCTCTCTCTCTCTCTCTTTCTTTGATTCATGCGACTGCATCGTTCACTTGCCGAGATGCTCCTCACAAGCAGACTGCTACCGACTGGCAGGAGTGAGCCGTCTGGCGACAACGGCCGCTACTGCCAAGCATATATCCTTCATTCCAATCCTCGGCCAGATAAAAAACATCACTCAGCATTCTCCACTTCTCTTCAACACACGCAAACGCGCACAGACACAGCTACCACGGAGCGGTATGGTCTATCAACCAATCTACAAGCAACGGAACAGGCGTTCGATTCAACGAAGAGACACGATTTTCAACGAGCAGCAGACACCGAGAGACGAAGATGCTGGCGTACCGTCTTCACCCCAATATAGCGCCCGATCATTATTATCACAAAATCTAGATAGAGTTCACCAAAAAAAAACGAAAAATGACCAGCGTTATATTCGCGTGAAGACGGTAGTCGGTCACGGGCTGCCAGCGTTTATCTTCTAAACACATACCCCACCCCACGATCTCGAAGCGGAAGTGATTGACAGATCCGATACGAATCTACAACTACCACCACATATCCGAATAGAACGCCTGGTCCAAACTACAGAGCTGCTATAGAACACTGGGCGGGATGGCGAAATGCCTACTATCGTCATCCGAATTTTACGAATCAAGGTTATAATCCCTGTATGTAGACTCAAATGAAGCCAGATGCAGTTATGGGTGCAGTTATGATGCTCATACCTCCGCCACCCAGGAAGAAAGAAGGAATACCCCGTACCGGCGCAATTTTCCTCCTATCCTTTACCAACACCAGTGATTGCACTGTTATCCCTCCTCATCGTCTGCTCTACGAGTCTTAGCTAGCTACCTCGTTTACACTCTGCTTCATTCCGTTCCGTTAGACAAACAGACCGTTACAAACGTTCCGTTCCGTTATACAAGGCTCTGTGAATAGAAACGGCCAAGCTCGCAATCACATACAACCAAGGACCGACTTGCTCGGACATATCACATCAAACGCCGAATGATGATGGCCCAAATCATCTCAACCATTCACTCACTCAAAATTCTCAAATAGCCACAAACGAA
>BFEA01000396.1:664393-692286 GCA_003427395.1 Chara braunii
GTTGCCATTTAACGAGTTGATCGTCATCCCGTGGCTGTCTCTTATACACATCTAGATGTGTATAAGAGACAGGTGTGTGTGTGTGTGTGTGTGTGTGTGTGTGTGTGTGTGTGTGTGCATGTCTGTCTAACACACACATGCATGCATATTGCGTGCACGAGGATTGGAAGAGCCTCGCTGAGGGTGTAAGAGTGCATCTTTTTGAACAATTTCATTGCACACTTGGACACAAGGCCAGCGAACAGCACAAAAAACCCTGAGCCTGGGCTGCCAGTAGTGCCGCTTGGGTACCCAAGGTTGGCACGAGACCTGCCTGGGACGACCGGGCCACACAGAGTCAATGGCGCCCTATCCTACCCAAAAAAAGAAAATAAAGATTCAAGCAAATTCAAGCTGTCTGCCTTGTGATTGGTGTTTGCTGGGAGCAGTTTTCCTCGTTAATCATGACATTTCTGCCTCTCTGCAAGGGCAAAATTGTTTCTGGCACAGGTCAGGATAAGATTTGTCTTTGGAGTGAGGAGTCAGGTAGAGACGAGCTTGGGAGCTGAGCATGGATGGTGGGGCCCAATGCCCATAGAGTTATAGATTCATTTGGATTTTTATGCATTAAAATCATCTTCATTAGCATTATAATCGTCAGCAGCATCTGCATCTTCAACTTATGACTCGGTGTCCAGCACAGGCCGGTTTACCATAACAACGTAGAGCGCATCATCATCATCAACGACTCATCCTGTCTCTTATACACATCTAGATGTGTATAAGAGACAGGTGGGGCCCAATGCCCATAGAGTTATAGATTCATTTGGATTTTTATGCATTAAAATCATCTTCATTAGCATTATAATCGTCAGCAGCATCTGCATCTTCAACTTATGACTCGGTGTCCAGCACAGGCCGGTTTACCATAACAACGTAGAGCGCATCATCATCATCAACGACTCATCATCATCATCATAATCATCATCATCGTCATCATCGTCATGATCTTATAGTATTGGTAGCACCATTTGAATAGCATCATTTGAGTTTCATTAGGGACGCTGAGACCTGGTTTCCAGCATTTTCCGATCAACCAACTTAATGATGTATCGCAGGGAACGCTTCGACCTACAGACCCTTAGATTTATCCTACCGGGCTAGCCTGGCTCCGGGACTCCATGGGACCTTGGGACTGGGACTTAAAAGACTGTGAAATCCTGTCACGACAAAAAAAACTCTACTGCCATCAGGGCATACTCACGCAGGAGAGTCAGGAGACCTCTTGGTCCGCAACAGATTTCTGCTACCAGTCTTCCCCTATCTGTCATAATAGCTATCATGCCATCTACACTATGTTCTCTTATGTGTAGTTCTCTAAGCTCTATGTGATACCTGAAGCATGCAGGAGGGGAAGGGGTGTGGGGAGGAGGAGGTGAACCCCTCGGTAGGTAGGGTAGTTTTCTCAACGCAAAATGGTTTCCCGCCCAAAGCAAAAGGGCCAAATTAAAAAAAAAGGGGGGGGGGGGGGGGGGGGGGGGGGGGGGGGCCCCCCCCCCCCCCCCCCCCCCACCCAAAACAAAAAAAAAAGCATCATGGGGAAGAGTCTGAAGAGGTGTGGAGAGGGAGGGGCAGAGCCCTTCCCCCAACACAAATGCGTCATGCGCTTTCTGAACCAAGCTCGATGAACCATTACTGCCCTGCTGAAGAAAAGGTGGGATAAACGGTAGAAAGCGCTCACGCCAAAACTGGGCCTTTTGGTACTACCGGCCCAAACCGTCTTCAGCCTGGGTGATAGGCGCCTTCGAGTCGTGGCCACATCTCCCTGGGCCTGTTTTTACCGGTTCAAGAATTTGGCACTGTTTTTGCACCAGATTCATGAACCGGTAGGGCCGTTCTTTCTCAAAATCCCATATGTGGGCCTCATTCGATACTTCAGCGGTACCACCGTCGGCCTCTTTTACATCAAAATGAATCTGGCGCTGTTAGGGGCAGATTCATGATCCAGTAGGGCCCTCGGAGCGACGCGTGGGCCTGTAGTACCCCACATGGAAGTCATTGGGCCGGTAGTACCAAATGGCCGAGTTTCAGGCACCGAAAACCAGAAAGGTTTTGGCGTGGGCGCTTTGTACCGATTATCCCAGAAAAAGCACGTAAAAGACTACCTATTCCAGCTTGCTCCCCAAGAACGCCATATGTATCATGTTATGATACACATAACACATTGGAATTGTGCCATACTGGATGAATTCATAATCAGGCACAGCAACCCGAACAACCGCTTCAACAACAAACAGTGTCACATGCCTTCTGATATACAGTCAGAGAAAATCAATGCGATGACCCGAGTTTGCAAATGCTCCCTGACATATTGCTAGCCCTCTTTTTTTTTAAACCGAATCTTTATGGACAAATTTCAAAAATATTGCTGTTTGGCAGCAAAAATGTTGTCCGTTCGAAATTTCCTTTGCAAAAAATAGAGGTTTCATTGCAGCTTTATCGGGTTCCCATAGTTTGCCAGCAAAAATACCGCGTTTTGCCCAGTTTCACAGCAAAGGAACCCTAGGCCTCTGGCCTCAGGGGCTCAAGGACTCAGCGTTCTCGCCTCAGGCACTCAGCATTGTTGTTGTTGTTGTTTTTTTTTTTGTTTGTTTTTTTTTTTTTCTGGCATGGCCGACGCATCTGGGCGTGCCCACAGCCAAGATGCCTCGGCCATGGCCATGGGAAAAAAAAAAACAAGAAACGTGGCCAAGGCATCGGCCACGTCCACAGAAAAAAAAAAAAAGAAGCTGAGTGCCTGAGGCCGGCACGCTGAGTCTTTGAGTCCCTGAGGCCAGGGGCCTAGGGGTCCTCTGCTGTGAAACTTGGCAAAACGCGGTATTTTTATTTTTATTTTTGCTTGCAAATTATGGGAATAAACGAAACCTCTATTTTTGCAAAGGAAACTTCGAACGGACGACATTTTTGCTGCCAAACTTCGAAACAGCAATAGTTTTGAAATTAACTGAACGAATCTTTATTTCAAACAACAGTTTCAATATGAGGCCGGGGACCTCACAATTCAACCCGGAGAACAATTACTGACAGCATCAGCCAGCTTAGCTTCCAAGTTTCAGAGAGGGAGAATAAACCTAGGCTCAGCTCCGGCCCCAAACGGGCCTCTGTCCTGTTGTCTCTCTCTGAGCAAAAAAAAAGCGGGGGGAAAGAAAAACGCATTCCAGGCCTGCAAAACCACACAAACCAAAAGGACCAACAGCTCAAGCACTTATCTCCTCTACCCCCTCTACCTTCTACCTCTATTTCCTCACTCTTATATCTCCCCAAGTCCTCTAGTCTCTTTCTGTTTAACCACCTATCGTGGTGGCTGGATCTGGTGATCCCTCCATTCTACGACTCCTTCCCCTTTTCATTGGTCCCTCTGCCTGTCTCCTGCGTGTGACGAACCACTTCCCGAACCCGTGCTATCTTTCGTACCCTTCTTTTGCTTGTACCATATTGACCCCATAAAAGCCCCGTTTCGTTTTCTTGATTTCGGATGCCGCATTTTTGGCCCCCATCTTTCGGAAGCCTTTTTTGATTCTCGGGTTCTGGTTTTCCTTTTTCTTGCAATTCGGGAAATTCATAGGAAATTGCGTGCGCCTTAGCGAGCACACTGGGAATTGGGTCCGACAGTTGGAAATTCCGGGATAAGCGGAATTTCGACGCCTCCTTTTTGTGTGTGAATGTTCTCGGTCGCGTTGGAGAAAACTCTCGGAATTTTGCACGAATACGAATAGGCGCAGGATCTTCTTTTCCCCCGTCGCTTTATCGCGTGCGGATATGGTGATTTCAATTTTTGAATTAGGACAGAGGCAAGCTGTAACTGTTTCGGTGCCTTTTTCTTTCTTTTTGTTGACGGCGCCGCGCATGCAAAAGCTTTCTCCTCTCTGACCCCCACATCGCTCCCTCCCCGTTCTCTCTCCTCTTTCTCTCTCCTCGTAACTGTTTTTCCCTCTCTCTCTCTCTCTCCCCCACTTCGCTTTTTGCGCGCCCAATTCCCTTTCTTGATCATCTGAATCTTGGACCCATCTTGCGCTACTTCTCGCGCCTTTTCTCTCCTCACCCTCTGAGTCCAACGCACGACGCCCGGTTGATCCGTCGATAACTCCCGCTCGCCAATCAGGTACGCCGATCAATAGGACTTTCCTATTGCGTGACGAATCTGATTGGTTGAACCTTGAGTTCCGAGGGATCAACATGGCATTCACAGAGCACTCCTTTCAAAGTCTTTTCCTCCTGCTTCCCCTCTTACACCCCAGCTTTCCGGTCGCCTTCTCCCCCTTCTGTCTCCCTTGTCGCAACTATAACACCCGCAAGTGCGTTCGCAAAGCTCTCTTACGTTCTCGACTCCTGAGCCAGCTTCCGGGAAGCAGTGGCTAGGTAGAGTGTTTTGATGCGAGTCGAAAAGTCCTTTCGGGATGAAGATAGGCTGGCCGGTTGCGCGCTTGATCGCCACAACGGACTGTGGGATCTGGGCGAGCCGTGTCGAGTCTACGACAGCGGGGTGACGATCGCAGTGGTGGAAGTTAGCATGCGACGGTCGGGATCGTCGGTGCGGGTACGAGGATCGATGATTGGAGTGGAGTGAGTGATTGGCCTGGGGCCAAATTGGAATTAACGGCGAATGCGCCTTTGTTGTTGCGGACCCTTATCTCTGGAGTGAATGCACGGCAGCAACGCCGAACTTCCATCTTTTGGATTGTGCCATCTTCTATCTCGACTCTCTTCCCTCACCTTCCCCTCTCTCCTCTATCCTTGAATAATGATGTGTCTCGATGTCTGTCTCTCCTTTGAATGAATCTGTGTGCTCTTCAGCGTGAAAGAATTTCTTCCGGAACTCTCCCATTAGTTTCCTGGGTAATCCCCAGATGACAAGGAATTGATCCTTTTGTCTTGTGAATGGTGGATGCGTGCGTACTGTTCAAGCAATCCATCTTTTCCTATGCATGTCTCATTTTCGGACCTTCCACAGTGAATGTATGTATGGAAATGAGTGACTTTCTTTTGCGTTGATGGGACGATGGTCGTCGGGATTTTGTCCGAGAATGCATGAGTGTTTAGATTTGTAGTTCTGAATGCACTGTGCATGCCATCTGCCTTATGTTGCACGACATCTGCCACCGATCAACGGGGCTGCCGAGAGAAACAAGGCGCCTGGGATCAACGTCGCGTTGGGACACTAAGCCTGAGTTGCGGATCAGTCTCTCGGTTATATGCATGATCAAGCCGATGTCGAAAGGGATTGATTGTGAGTTGCGCGAGTGTTTTCTTTTCTTTTGATGAGGACGTCTCGACGTTTTTGCAATTGATTGACATGTGGACTGACAAACACCCTTCGATCGAGCGCCAGCCTCCTGCACCTCCCGCCTCAACACGGCCTTTTCCCTACAACGAGGAAAGGACACGTGTATGCGAGTGGGACGTACGAGAAGCTGTCGCACAGATCGGCCAGCGATACTACTTCCCTCCGGCCAACCGCTGTTCAAGGTTTGTAGAGGCTGGATTTGTCATTATCGATACGCACTTCCCACCTTACTCGATATTGTTGCCATTTAACGAGTTGATCGTCATCCCGTGGACGGCAGTAAAACCCCATTGGCCGCGCACTCTATGCACCGAATGACAGCGTTTTGAGCGCTACGAATCCAGGGGTTTCCACTACTGTAAGCAGAGTGAAGACGAGCACAAAGAAAGAGCCACGCGGCTGAGACCATCCACGTCAGACTCGGAACTGACCAACGAACGACGACGAGACTTGATACGAAAACAGGACACGCCAAGCGTGCTAAAGCCTTTTCGCTCTAAACGACGGGCTGTAGCCCGGTGGGAAGCCCGACAATACTTTTTGGATTGAATTTGGAGTTTTCTCTTTTCGCGCCGTGCCTGCGCGTGCTTTCCGCGACGCGCGAAAGCAATCGACTTGCTTCATCGAACCAACACGGGGGATTTCAGCTTCGTCTGTTTTCCCACACTCAATTTCCAAAAATCCTTGGCACAACCCATCTTGCTGTTTTTCGGGGCCTCTTTCCGCACGCCTAACACTCCGAACGAAAGACAGCACAGGGCTAAGGTTTGCGCGTCACATGCGACCCCTCGAAGTCCCGCCAACCGAGTATCCAGGTTCAGCCCTCTACTCTGTTTTTAGGGTTTAGGGTTACGAATTTTTTTTTAACCCTCTACTTTGTTTTTTTTTCGTCTTTTTTCCGCGGGCGTGGACGAGGCATCTCACGCGTGGCCACGACCAAGAGGGTTAAGAAAAAATTCATAACCCTAAACCCTAAAAACGTACAACCAGTCATCCTGACTCATCCTGTTTGATCTGCCCTGCGTCTATCTTTACCATCTCTCCCTGTTTGGCCCAGGTTTCTGCAAACCACCTAAGGGTCTTCAGAAACAAGGAATTGACAAACAAATAGGTCAGAAGGACCTTCACCCAGCTACAGAGAAGATCAATTCTGGCGGATTGGAGGAGGAAAGTGGGGAAGACAAAAACAACAAGGGGCTGTGACGAACCACTTCACGACCCCGTGCCACCTTTCGTACCCTTTCTTTTGCTTATATCATACCAACCCCAGGAAAACCCCATTTTGATTTCTTGCTTTCGGGTGCCGCATTTTCCCTTTTTTTAAGAGCTTTTTTTTTTCGACTGCTGAGTTCTGTTTTTCTTTTTGCAAAGTTGGGAAATACATGGGAATTTGCGTGCGCCTTAGCAAGCGCACTGGGAATGGGGCTCAACGGTTGGGAATTCCGGGATAAGTGGAACTTCAACGTGTCCTTTCCAAGTGTGTGAATGTTCCTGGTCGCGTCGGAGAAAACTTTCGAAATTTCGTTCGGATACGAATAAACGTAGGATTTTCTTTTCCCGCGTCGCTCTTTCGCGAGCGGATATGGTGATTTCAATTTTTGAATTAGGATAGAAGCAAGCTGTAACTGTTTCGGTGCCTTTTTCTTTTTTTTTCTGTTGACGGCGCCGCATATGCAGAAGTTTTATCCCCTCTGTCCCCTGTATCGCTCCCTCATGCGCTTCCCTTCCTTCTCCCTCCTCTCTCTCTCCCTGTAACTGTTTCTTTCTCTCTCCTCCCCCTCCCCCGTCTTGCTGGTTGCGCGCCCATTTTCCTTTCTTGATCGTCTGAATCTTGGAACCGTCTTGCGCGACCTCTTGCGCCTTTTCTCTTCTCACCCTCTGAGTCTGGCGTACAACGCCCGGTCGATCCCCCGATAACTCCCGCTCGCCAATCAGGTGTGTGGATCGATAGGACCTTCCTATCGCGCAACAAATCTGATTGGTTGAACCTTGAGTTCCGAGGGATCAGCATGACGTTCGTAGAGCATTCTTCTCAAAGTCTTCTCCTCCTGTTTCTCCTCTTACACCTCATCTTTCCGGTCGCCTTCTCCCCCTTCTATCTCCCCTGTCGCAACTATAAAACCCGCAAGCGCGTCCGCAAAGCTCTCTTACGTTCTCGACTCCCAAGCCAGCTTCCGGGAAGCAGTGGCTAGGCAGAGTGTTTTGAAGCGAGTCGGAAAGTCCTGTCGAGCTGACGATAGGCTGGCCGGTTGCGCGCTGGATCGCCACGACGGACTGTGGGATCTGGGTGAACCGTGTCGAGTTTACGACAGCGGGGTGACGATCTCAGTGGTGGGAGTTAGCACGCGACGACCGGGATCGTCGGTGCGGGTATGAGGATCGATGTTCGGAGTTGAGTTAATTGGTCCGTGGCCATATTGGAATTAACGGCGAATGCGCCTTTGTTGCGGATTGTTATCTTTAGCGTGAGTGTACGGCGGCAACGCCGAGCTTTTCTCTCTCCAGACCTTATCATCTTCTATTTTGATTTTCTTTCCCTCGACTCTCTCACTCTCTCTCCCTCTTTCTATTTCTTTCTCTTCCTCTTTTTGAATGATGATGCGTCCGAATGATTGTCCCTCTCCCGGATGGGAATGAGTTTGCATCCTGTTTCTATATGAAAGAACTCCTTCTGGAACTCTTCAATTAGTTTCCTGGGTAATCCTTCTACGCAAGGACCTTGTCTTCTTGTCTTGTGAACGGTGGATGCGTTTGTACTGTGCAATGCGATCTATCCTTTCCTGTGCATATCTCATTTTCGCACCTTCCACAGTGGATGCATACATAGAAACGTGTGATTCCTTTTTTTTTAATTGTTAGACGATTGTCGTCGGGATTTTGTCCAAGAATGCAAGTGTTTAGATCTGTAGCTCTGTTTGCACTGCGCATGCCGTCTGACTTATGATGCACGACATCAGCAGCCGAGCCACGAGGTGGCTCTGATAAACAAGGCACCCAGGGACCAACGTTGTGTTGAACTGATCAGACCCGTAGCCATATGCGTGATCAAGCTGATCTGTGTTTGCTCTCTCTCTCTTCTGTCAAAAAGATTGATTGGGGGGGGGGGAACGCGCGAATCGCTTTTGTTCTTAATGACGTCTCAGGATATTTTGTGATTGATTGACATGTGGACTCACAAACACCCTTCGATTGGACGTCATCCTCCCGTATCTCCCACCCCAACGACTTTTTCCTTACAGTGAGAAAAGGACACGTGTATGTGAGTGGGACGTACGAGAAGCCATTGCAAAAATCGGCGGGCAGTATTACTTCCCTCCAGCCAACCGCTGTTCTGGGTTCGTAGAAGTCGGGTTTGTTATTATCGAGACGCACTTCCCACCTTACTCGGTATTGTTGCCATTTGACGAGTTGATCGTCATTCCGTGGACGGCAGTAGAACCCCATTGGCCGCGCACTCTGTGCACCGAGTTTCAGCGTCTTGAGCGCTACGAGTCCAGGGGTTTCCACTACCGTGTGCGGAGTGAAGACGAGCATAAAGAAAGAGCCACGCGACTGAGACCCTCCACGTCAGACTCGGAACTAACCAGCGAACGACGACGAGACTTGATACGAAACCGGGATACGCGAAGCGTGCCCAAGCCTTTCTGTTCTAAACGACGGGCTGTAGCCTGGTGGGAGGCACGACGATACTTTTTGGATTGAATTTGGATCTTTCCCTCTCTTCCCGCCTTGCCCATGCACGCATTCCGCGATGCGCGAAAACAATCAACTCGCTCCATCGGAGCAACACGGGGGATTTCAATTCCATCTATGTCCCCACACTCAAGTTCCAAAAATCCTTGGCACACCCCATCTTGCTGTTTTTCTGGGCCTCTTTTCCGCACAGCTAACACTCCGAACGGAAGACAGCACAGGGCGTGAGGTTGCGCGTCATAGGGCTAGCCCTCTTTTCACTGGTTCTTGTTTGAGCGTTTATTTTCAATTCAAAAGAATCCCAAGCATGCCATTGGCTTCTGCTGTGTATGGTCTGCTCTGGTACATCATCCCAAGCGGGCCAGGCCACATTCACCTGCTTTCGAGTATGACCCCGGAGCGTCGCGTCCGCTCAGTCGAGGAGGCATATTTGACCAACACCTAATGTTTCCCATTCGGGTAAAATGTGAATGAAGCAAGAGTCCTTTTCGTTACACCACCAGCACTTCCTAGAGTCTAACCCGTTACATGCCATGATTTATTTTAGGCAATGTACAATGTATGGGCCACTACAGGAGCATCCGAATTCATCCCAGTAGAAAAGTGTTTCTACTCTATTTTTTCTCCGCGGCCTATAACTGGGGCCAAGTACTGGTGGTTTAACGAACAGAACTGTGGCAGTCCCCAACTGAACGGTGAGCCTGGTATATGTGCAAAATGTGCACTCGTATCTTTTTGACAAACAAAGCATATTCAAGCTGAAGCCCGATCAAATTTCGATCGATTTTTTGCATAGAAAAAATATCGCATAACAAAATATTAAAATAATATATTGCATGCTTTATCAACATGCTAGATTGATCGAAACTTCCGTTTTTAGGGTTTAGGGTTTAAGGGTTATGGATTTTTGTAAAGTTCTACTGAGAACAAACAGATTGGTGATACGGTGATACCCCTCCGTCCTGGCTGCACCCCCATGCCCTGCATGGTATCAGTATTATGGATTTTTGTAAAGTTCTACTGAGAACAAACAGATTGGTGACACGGTGACACCCCTCCATCCTGGCTGCACCCCCATGCCCTGCATGGTATCAGTGCGGTCTGGGTAAAGCTTTATACACGTGTATATTTGTGAACGAGGATGGTCTGCCGGACTGTGTACATTAAGGCTTGCATGCATGTGCGCACGCCTGACATTGTTGGTGGGACTGGTATCCAAATGTGCTCGGCGAGTCAGCGATACCCCCGCCGTCCTTGCTGTGCCCCCACGCCCTGTGTGGTATCAGTGCGGATGACACAGAGTAATGGTTGACCTGGGTAAAGCTATGTGTATGATCGTGAACAAGGACAGTCCATTGGCCTGTGCACATTTAAGCCTTCATGCATGTGTGCACACCTGACGTCGTTGCTGAATTATCGACGACCATACCGTCTTTCATCCAAACAGAGCACAGAGCACAGTCGCTATAATCAATGGACAAGCAGCTCATCCGAACAGAACACAGTTGTTATTATAGCTGCACATGTCTAACCAGAATGCAGTTGAGAATGACAGTGCATTGTTCGGGGAAATGGGGTTATGCTAGATGTTGTGGGGATGCTGTAGCGCATGCCAAACACCAGCCGTGTCACTGACCGTCTCTTCTTTCCTTTTTTCTCTCTGCTTGTCTGCTTCGAGCTACCACACTGGTGGGCCTGCAGGGTCTACTACTACCAAAACTCCAGATCTTATTTCCGACTCTTCTGAGAGCATAGTTTTTTGTTTCCTCCCCCCTCCTCCCCCCCTTCTTTCCTTTCCCTTCCGCCTTTCGTCTTGCCTTTTTGAAAAAGGCAACGGCCTTGAGATAATAATATCATTAAACTGCCAAAGTTTTATTTTGGAAGAAAAAGAACAATTTATTTTCAAAAATATTCACGAATTCAAAAAAGATAGAGAAAGCAAAGTCAAAGAGAACTTATCATGGAAGAAAATTTCTATTCATCAACTAGAGCTCTCTGCTAGAGCATATAATTGTTTGAAAAATGAGAAAATAAGTACTCTCTTTGATTTGTTAAATTATTCTCAAGAAGACTTATTGAAAATCAAAAAGCCCTACTGGGCCCTGTTTCAGCCAGAACGGCCGCCCTAAGTGAAGGCGGCCCTGACAAGGCACGAGAGGCCTATTTTTCGTGGGTTGGACGCAGCTGGGAAATTCAGGCAGTTGCGCAGCGCCAGTTGGTTGAGTGAGCCCAGGCCCTGCCTGCCTTTTACCAAATGAATCTGAGGCAGGCCCTGGGCCAGAGACAGGTCATGGACTGAACACAGGCCGCTGGCAGTTGGACACGGGTAACCACCCCAGGCCCTGTGCCTGTCTTCTTTTCTTTAACCTCCAATGTAGGAGACTTTTTTTCTTTTATCTTTTTTCTTTTTTTTTTAAATGGGCGTGCAAGGAATATGAATGTGAACGATATACAGAAAACCAAGTTGTGAAATCACACAGATGTCCAGGTAGTCGTATCCAAGCAGAGAGTACAAAATGCACCGAGAAACCATCCATATAGAGCAATACAATGAAGTAATGAGCCAATGTCCAAGCCCGTAGGCCACACCAACACAGAATTCAAAGTCGCTCCTCTCTGTCTGGCGCCCAGCGCCCAACCTTTCTTCAGAGGGAAGAACCGGGGTAGGATGCTATGGGTGCTGATCAGAGCAGGCACGACTAGCACTCCCGGGGACGCTCCATCTATTCGTTGGGGAGCAGCACCAGCTGGAAAACGGGTCCACGCCCCTCACCATTGAAGTTTTGTTTGAGCAGACCTGCTTGTGCTTGCATGCAACTTGCAATGACAGAACGCTGCAGCGCTCAAGTACCCTCTTCCCCCGAACACCACGCATAGGGGATAATTGGTAGAAAGTGCCCACGCCAAAACCTTTCGGGTTTTGGGCGCCTGAAACTCGGCCGTTTGGTACGACCGGCCCAAACAACTTTCCCCTGGGTGAAGGGCGCCTTCGCCGCGTGGCCACATCTGCCTGGGCCTGTTTTTACCGGGTTAAGAATTTGGCTCCGGTTTCGCACCAGATTCATGAACCGGTAGGGCCGTTCTTTTTCAAAATCGCATACCTGGGCCTCGCTCAATTCCTCAGCAGTACCACCGCCGGCCTCTTTTGATCAAAATGAAAGGCTTTGGCGTGGGCGCCTTCTACCGATTATCCCCTACACACCGCCTCAAGATAATGAATGTCTACAAGTTATGTTTCCCAGTCTGGTCCAGCACAAATGAGGGTGTATTGCGTTCGAGGGAAGACGGTATCCACGGACTCGAGATATCATCATTGGCTTCTGCCGTATGATGGCACATATCTTTTTAATCTTTCACTCTACCTCAGTAACCTACCTACCTATACTGCAGGGGACCCCTGCAAGCATAGCTAGGCTACAGGGGGGACCCTTGCAAGCATACCTAGCTATAGAGGGGACCCCTCCAAGGATAGCTTTCTCCCTTTCTTCATGATTGAGCTTACCACACCCGCAGGTAATTCAGAATTCCGTTATTCTGTCATCTGATTGCACGTGGATTCGAACTGCAGTGTTCTGAGTGGGGTCTGTGCTTAAATTCCATGGGTGTACCACCAGAAGGTGGGCCCGATGGTGACCCTCACACTTTTGTGACCCAGTAGTGCGCGTGTGGAAGATTACAGAGGGGTGTGCAGTTGTTCCCACTCGAACGTCAACATGATTACGACCAGGAGCATGCTCACAAAGCACGGACACGAGCATGGTCAGAGTAGTAGCGATAGTCATTCTACGTCGTCGCAAGCTCAGACAAGCAGCACGGGTACACTATGTTTTTGGTTGGATCAACTTGGTGATGTTCACAAATCACGAACAGGAACAAGACTACGACCAGATTCATGCTTTCTAGATTGGCAGCACTGGGGACTGACGCTTAGCCTCACAGGCCCACCACCTCGGCTTCGATAGGCACACAGCTTGCTCTTGGTGAGCACCCCTACTGTCTTTCACCCCCCGGGCCCACGGGAACGCCCGGTCATTGGGCCTCCATCCAGGGCCTCCACGACTCACCAAATGTGCAAAATCATGACCGCCGGGCGTTCTATTCAGTCAAAGATGGTACCGAAGCCTGTCGACCTGTACCTTAACACCCAGCAGCAAGAAAGCACTCTCCAGGTCAACGCGTTGACCCAGCAGACTGCAAGGACGCATGCAACAGCGGAGAGAGAGAAAGACAGCGGGGAGAGAGAAAGAGGAGAGGACATTCATCAAACGTTAACACCAAAAGACGCAAACGTCGACGTGTAAATGATGAATCCACATGTTCCGCTCTGAACCGTGGTCGTTCATGCTGTGCGAGCATGAACCTGGTCGTAATCACGATCATGTTCGCTCTCTTTGAGCCCCATGCACGTGTTAACATATCGAAAAGTTACAAGACTACACCTCGAACGCTGTCCCACTTCTTCTGTGAGCCAGACGTTGACATGCTTCAGTTCTTTCTACTGACGCACCAGGGGGCCACACACACACACACACACACACAGAGGGGTGGGCCACACACACACACACACACTGTGACACACACACACACACACACACAGAGAGAGAGAGAGAGAAGGCGCAAGGATGTGCATTAACGTCACAGGTCCACGTGTCCAAAAGCCAACTTGCCAAAGTTCGCTAGCGGGTACCGACTAAACATAGAAACGAAATAAGGAGCACTAACGAAATAAGGAGCAGTAACGAAATAAGGCGCACAAGAACAGGAGTATACAGAGTACAAAAACTCAAATAAAATATTTAAACCGAAGGACTTCCATGAGAAAAAGAACTCGTCTAATTGACAGATTTTCTTCGTGCTTATTTATTGTTTTTTATTTTCCCCCGTGATTGTTCGTCAGTTTCTTTCACTACGACATTCAAAATTCCTCGACTCTTTGTTTGTAAGACGAAGACAACAAAAAAAAACAACGTAGGAAACAAAGTCACGAAAGCAAAAACGGTTTAAAGTCAACAAGTCGACAGATTCCGTTGACGGGCTGATTAAATGCATGATGTTGACGTCATTCACCGTCCCCCATCATGCACAAAAGTCGACAGATGACAAATGAGATGAGGGAGCCTGCACCCGGATACCCAGCATATGTATTGAAGACAAATTCAAAGACGCAAAGACGCAAAGAGGCAAGAAGGGAACAAAAAAAAAAAACGCAGGGACGCAAGAAACTATGTAAGAGTGGCAACGTCAACAGGCCCCAACCACGTCAGCAGCTCCACTCTTAATCCTGGAGACGTCAACGTTTGTCAGCGTAAAGTCAAATGAGGAAGTTGGGATGCTAACCGCCAAACCTCAAATTGACGGCCGGAGGTCCGTGTACGGGCGTGGAATCCAATCATCTCACACAGCGGTGTGCGGACTTCAGTATTGGACAAATTGTGGACGTCAACAGACGAACAACGAAGCGGGCAATTCCACGAAAACTTCTCCCCCTGGAGGGTTTCCATGATGCATGACTCCAAAAAAAAAAAAAAAAAAAAAAAAAGAGGTTACAACAAATAGTCTTGACGCCAGCCACCATAGACATACAGCGCACCATAAACGATCCCGACAACCCCGAACAGTTGGGACCGAACTTCCACAAACAAACGATAAGAGATGCGACCAAAAATTTTGCAGTACAGCGATAACGACCGACAGACGCAGCGATGCCGACCGAGCGACGCAGGCACATACACGAAACGGATCGCAGTCCTTCCTGTCCGCTCAAATTCACAGAGTCCGTCGGGAATTAAAAAAAAAAAAAAAAAAAACAGCCAACCAGCCAACCAACAGAAAGCATAGCCCATCGAGGGGATAACAATACCGAATCAATCCGACAAAAACAGAACACACCAAACACAAAAGAAAAAGCCGCGCACATCCACCTTAGTACAACCCGGTCCGCATGCTCCTGCATGTTCATGCGTCTCCACTATCAAGGCTCAGACTCGAACAGACTCGACACCCACACACTCTTACCTCGAAAACACTCGACAACAACCAACACACACTTCCAAGCCTTGCTGCAGCATTCACCATCCGCCGAAAATCTGAAATGAATCTGAACAGTTAGAGAGAGTTCGTCAAGATGCATTCAAAATATTCGCGAAGCGTGAGACCGTCGAGATGTAACAACTTGGCCCTCCCCTGAGTGACTGAGTCCCCTCTGTGACGCTCATACACAACGAGTGGCACGACAATCATTTAGACATCACCATCTCGAACCCGAAATCATTTACACATCACCTTCTCGAACCCGCTCGGAGCGAATGGGCACATCTCCCACTCCCTCGTCTCTTCTTTTTCATTTACTCTCCGCTTTCTTTTCTGTTTCTCATGACAACCCAACTTCATACACGTCACAAAGAACCCGTTTCCAAACACCCCGCGACGCTACGTCTCCTCCCCTTTTCTCTCTTCACTCCGGACCACGTAGTCAAGCCAGGAAGTAACATTCACAACCTCTCTCTCTCAAACGTTGTACCGCTAATCATCCATCTCCATCGTTAACCTCACAAGCACAACCATTGCCAAATGGCATATACACGTACCGGCTGCCCAAGCTCTACCGCTATTACGACCCACACCTCACCCTCAAATTCCCAGAAAAGAGCACAGACTAATACTCAATTCTTCCCCCGCTTCCGTCACACTCACACACACACACACACACACAACACACACACACATGCACGGTTACAACGGAACAGAATCGTCTATTAATCTCCAACCAAAAGCAAGGGTGGCTTCTTCAACGAGGACTCCTGTACCTCGAAAACAGTAGTGTTATCTCGCACACGTCGGCATGTGAGAACCATAGTTATCAATCACATGTCGGTCAAAGCCAACACCATTCTTCTGTTGTTTCTTTTGTTTTTTTGTTGTTGTTGTTTTTTCAACGAGACACGGACGACCAACATCTCCCATCGGAGGCGGCGATCTTTTCCGCTGTACAAACTAGCAGATCCGAATAGAACGCCCAATCAACAGTACTACGATACGAAGCGGAGAAGTGCGGTCAACCACGTACCGCCGTCATCGGAATAGAACGCAGGGTCAACCCAACGGGATCTATCCTCAAACCCGTCGCCGCATCTAGACGGCAAATCCACCCACATGCATCTGTCATGCCCGTGCGTTCTACTCGCAGGGAGACGCAGTAGCCGGTCGACGATGTAACCATTTTCCCCATCCCTTGCACACGCATCATGTTTCCCAACCCTCACACACGCTACAGGTCCTATTCAGAATGCGACTACACAGAACGGAACACAACAGAACAGCATAATTCCACCTTCCCTTTCACGGCATACATCACCTCCCCCACACAGAACGGAAGACAACAGAACAGCATAATTCCACCTTCCCTTTCATAGCATACATCACCTCCGCCACCTCAACTCCGCTTCATGACGGTTCTTTCACCGCCGAGGACCTCTACCCTTCCATTCAATACGGCTACGATTATCCCTCTTCCTTTCTTTCTTCCTTTTATCTAATGCAGACAAAACCGATTTTCCTCGTTTATCCCCTCCGTTCTACGGGCCAAGTAGTATACAATATCATATATGTTCCACGTTCCGTTCCGTTAAGACGTATTCCATTCCGTTAAGACGTATTCCGTTCCTTTAAGACACGACGGAACGACGTGTGTCATGTAACTAAAGCTGTCTATCGTAACAGCATATATCCGACTCCAACTGACACAAGAGGTTCCGTCGTGTCTAACGGAACGGGATATCTCTACCGAAACCTTGGCTGATCACATTCAATTAAACATATTGCGTTCCGTTTGACGCGTTCCGTTCCCTTACACACGAGTATGTCCGACGACCGATCGAGTCTGTCGCCGGTCGTACGTTAGAAAAACGCATTGTGATCAGACAAAGGTACAACCGGCGACTGACTGGATCTGATATCTGACATCGTCAACGACAGCCAATCATCTAGACCATTACCAGCGACTCGATGATCACTGCAACCAAATTTTCTCCCATCCAACGTCCAAAAACTGGGGAAAAAAAAACAACCCCATCGGCTCACGACTCAAACGCAACTTCCACAGTTGATTCAACCCCATCGTAACAGAAGCGTCGGCAAGTGTATCGGAGGCATGGCAGCATGTTCCATGCTGCCAAGCTCGTCTGCGTCTTCTTACATGAAGCCAGCCTTCCTCCCACTCAGTTGTTCTCCGTCTGAGTTCTTTTATAACCCACCTAGTTCGTGGTCACGGTGGTCGTCCTTCTCTCCTGCCTGAAGGCCGCCACTATCAGAACCACATCTCCCAATCCTCGTGTCCACACTAAACGAGAATCGAACGCTCCCAAACCTCCTCTATACACACAACAATCGGATGAGAGAGAGAGAGAGAGAGCAAGCGAGCGAGCACGAAAGCTCTCTCTCTCGCGCCACCTCACACAAGAGAGAGAGAGAGAGAGAGAGCAAGCGAGCGAGCACGAAAGCTCTCTCTCGCGCCACCTCGCACAAAAGAGAGAGAGAGAGAGAGAGAGAGCAAGCGAGCGAGCACGAAAGCTCTCTCTCTCGTGCCACCTCGCACAAGAGAGAGAGAGAGAGAGAGAGAGAGAGAGCAAGCGAGCGAGCACGAAAGCTCTCTCTCTCGCGCCACCTCGCACAAGAGAGAGAGAGAGAGAGCTCTACGATCGAACACAAGCCCTCTTCCTCCCTTCCACCCTTCAAGATTCCAGGGCGCCACCACCCAACCTTCCGCGGTGTCTCCCTCCCAGGGTGTCTCTCCACGCACGGACAAACCCCTACACGCCAAAAGCCCGGCTCCAATTAGGAGAGCAGTGAGCAAACTTTTCCATCAGCGATCATTCTCAGACTTCTCAGTCGATGTTGATTGGCTTGGGTGGTTCTTTCTGTGGCTCCGGCCGCTTGGGGACTTTAATGGTGAGGACTCCGCTGTCCATATTAGCTTGGACTTTATCCATTTCCACAGTCTCTGGCAATCTGAACCTTCGCTCGAAGGTTCCATAAGCTCTCTCCACCCTGTGCCAGCGATCATCGCCCTTGGTCTCCTCCCTCTGTCTCTGCCCTCGAATGACCAGCGTCCGCCCATCCTCCACCTCCACTTTCGCTTCTTCTTTCTTCAACCCCGGCACATCGATCTTGAACTCGTGTCGGTCGTCCTTCTCCACCCAGTCAACGTTCGCGTTGACCAGACGCGCAACATCGCTAGCAGCGGTACCACCCCTGTCCCCCCTTCCCAGCCCACCACCTATCAACGTGCCAGCCACTCCCGTCGGCCAGTCCGCTCCCATGTCCCAGAATCCCCAAGGGGACATGGCGCGATCGAAAGGGTCCGCCCACCGAGAGCTTCTGTCCCACGGCATCAGCGACATGGTCGACGCACCAAAGTCGCCACTGCACCAAAACGTCAACGCAAGACCTCTCTCTCTGCGCCAAAAAGTCAACGCGGAGTTCTCTCTCTCTCACGCTCAAACTGACAGAGTCAACGCCCGCGCGGAGTTCTCTCTCTCTCACACTCAAGAGCGACAGAGTCAACGCCCGACCTTCCTCACTCTCTTTCTCTCTCTCTCACACTCAAGAGCGACAGAGCCAACGCCCGACCTCTCTCTCTCTCTCTCTCTCTCTCTCTCTCTCTCTCTCTCTCTCTAGCTCGCTCGGAGTTCTCTCTCAATCACACACGACAGAGTCAACGCTCGACCTTCCTCTCTCTCTCTCTCTCTCTCTCTCTCTAGGTCGCTCGCCCGCCGAGTCGAAGAATGGTGAGCGCAAATGCCGTACTGCCGCAATGTCAAGAGCCTTTAAGCCTGTCCGAGGACACCAGTACCTCGTCACTTCCGGCGTATACACTATACACAATAGAAAAAATTTGCAACGCCCCCACCCGCTCCCACTCACCACGCAGTCAGCCCCCACCCACTCCCACTCGCCATCCACTCCGACGGCGATGTAGAGAACCGTCCCTCTGCCTAACTCACAGCCACCGAGAGAGAACCGATTGGAAAACTCACTCGCTCCGCAGTGTCCGCAAACTTCCGCGAACTTCCACACACACTCATTTGTCACTTGTAGACGATCGCACACACGCGAACAGATTGCGCAGAGTGGTGGAGGAGAGAATGGGCTTAAATAAGACTTGGATTGGGGCATGCAGTCTAGGCGGAGCTTTTCGTTTCTTTTTTCCTTTTTTCTTGTCTTTTTCTGGGACTGATTAGAACAGATACTGTAGCAGGTATCGCACCTTCTGATGGGTGAAGCTCCCGCATGTTCCCTCGTTGGAGGCTTGAGCACGGATGTGGCTGCTACGGGGTTCCCCGTAATACTATAATCACAATAAAAAAGGGCTGAAAGGCCGTCCTGTCCAGATTTGACAGGTAATTGAATTGGTTGGGCTTAAAGAATTAGCCTTTTTTTTCCAAACAAAAAAAAAAAAACCTTTCTCGGCCTTTTGGCTAAGATCAAGTGTAGTATCTGTTCTGATCAGTTTAATATCTGATCCTTTAATAATAATAATAATAATCATAGTAATAATTTTAAAAAAAAGAAAAAAAAAGAAAAAAAAAGAAAAGAAAAAAAAAACAGATACTAATTGAATTACCTGTCAAATCTGGACGGCACGGCGCCGGGTGATGGCTGCGGTCACAGCAGGCAAGTTCCAATCGCGAACAAGAAGAAGAAAAACGAAAGGCCATTGATTGATTGATTGATACTCAGGGATTGATCCCACTGGCAAAGAGGATTGGAAGAAATATTATCTGAATGTGGACGTGTTTGTCGACAGGTGCGAAAAATTGTGATTGGTCTACTTTTCTGCCCATCTGCGTGGAACACGTCCCGATTCAGACATTTCTCCCAATGCTCTTTGCCAGTGGGATCTGGCCCTCAGCCGTCCAGAGCACACAATGTCATACGCAGAGGGTGCCCATGTGATAATTCCCGGGAAGCAGTGCCACTGGAAGAGGATTGGATTCAACGTCTGAATCTGGACGTGCTTATGCAGAACGAGGCAGAAAATCGGGACTGGTCTGCTTTTCTGCAAGTCTATATAAAACACGTCCAGATTCTGCCGGTTCATCCTAGGCTATCCTCTTTGCTAGTGGGATTGCACCCAGGAGGTTCGGAGCTGACGAATTGTTTGTTAGCCGTTACGAACTCGTTATGCCACGTGGGCTTGATCACATGAACACGTGCAGTTCTGCCACGTGGGCTTGATCACGTGACCTCTAGATGGGTCCGCAGGTTCCCACGTGGGCGGAAACATCCGGATCGCTCTAGAAACCGTCTTGGCCCGAATAGAACGCACGGTATCATAGCTGTATTTGGAGCTATTGTCCGGCTAAATACACGGGCAAACACTGACAGTGATAATCCACCTTAACCCCGGTTGTGGTTAACCATCAATCAATGACTGCCCAACAACTGATACCCTGAGCTGGGCACCAACCACTGACCTCAAGGTCCCTGTGATGAACATTAACGCAGATTTATCACTCACCCACACCAGATGGAAAATTCTACAGACTGTGGGTTCACACCCCATCACAAGCCAGCAAAACACCCATGAAATAAAGAAAGGTCTGGTATATATATAAATATATTATATGAGTCGGTGAGGTGAATTGAAAATATTTGAGATATGAGGAAAGAGAGAAAAAAAAAAAAATCCAACGAAAGGCTTATACGGGGGACCCCTGCAAACATAGCTAGCTTTGTTGTCTCCCTCCAGCCAACAGAGGGGATGCATGTTGCCCCCGCCTCCACCAGGGCGGTCAAGGATGTGGTGGGGCCACCGGTGGGGGTCCGGCTATCGCAACGACTGAGCATTTTGCCAGTAGCTGCGCCTCCCTTTTCATTGTCCCCACCCCCAACAGAATAACAGCAGTGTCTAAGGCCAAAACTCTCCCACACACCACAGGCAACCCACTCACACTCGCACTCACACCCGTGTTGGGCAAGGACCTTAATAATACCGATCAGAGGTGTCAAGCCGACTATCACTGCTGGTTGGCACTTAGTGCACCGCAGGCGGTTATGGGGCATGAACCCACAACCTCCTGAATGCCACTAGCATGCCTACCCAACTGACCTATAAGCCTCGGGAGAAGTGGTAGGTAGTGAAGGTGAATTGAAAGAATTTGGAAGATGATGAATGAAAGATCAGAGAAGAATAAAATGGGTAGAAATTAAAAAAAAAAAAAAAAAAAAGAAGAAGCTCCGACGAAACAGTCTGTCACAGCCCCTCGTTTGTTGTCCTCTTCTCCCACTCTGCCGAGTCTGTGCCAACAGTTTACCGCGCAGTTGTGTTTGACGATATGTATACACCACCAACAAACAGGCTGCAGCGGGCCTCTATCTGCGCTGGCCTACAGCCAGGGCCTATCAGGCTATTTGCCTGTTCTGCTGGGATAATTGGTAGAAAGAGCCCATGCCAAAACCTTTTCGGTTTTGGCCGCCCAAAGTTCGGCCGTTTGGTACTACCGGCCCAAACAACGTTCCCCTTGGTGAAAGGTGCCTCCGCGCCGTGGCCACATCTCCTTGGGCCTGTTTTCACCGGTTCAAGAATTTGGCGCTGTTTCCGCGCCAGATTCATGAACCGGTAGGGCCCTTCTTTTTCAAAATCGCTTAGTACGTGGGCCTCATTCGACACTTTGACGTTACCACGCCCGGCCTCTTTTACATGAAAATGAATCTGGTGCTGTTTATGCGCCAGATTCATGATCCGGTAGGGCCATGGAGCGACGCGTGGGCCTGTAGTACCCCACATACGAGTCATTGGCCCTGTAGTACCAAACGGCTAAACTTTGGGCGGCCAAAACCGAAAAGGTTTTGGCATGGGCGCCTTCCACCGATTATCCCTGTTCGGCCTGTGGGACCAGGCCGCCAGGCCGTGGCCTGATCCCACAGGCCGTGTGCTGTTCCACTCCACTCCAGTCCTGCCCGGTACAACTGTCGGTACCAGGCCAGTCCATTCCAGCCCAGTCAGTCCGCTGGGGGTAAACCCCAGCTGTTGTCTGTTTTCAGTCATTCTTCATTCAGCACATTTTGGGGTATGTGCGTATTGAGTCTGTGCCGGAGCTGCCCTGTCCCTTCCCGCTCCATCTCCATCTCCTCCTCCCTCAACCCTCCGTCTTCATCTTGACGGACCGCCATCCCGGCGGGTCCATCACACAGGGAATCCCCCCCTCTTCATGCCAGCAAGAGTCGCCAGGAAAACACAAGGGACGGAACAGGACTACCATCTTACCCCGAGTCTTTTTTTTTTCTTCAAAGGTTGTGCAGGCTGAGGTATAGGCTGGCCCTAGCCCAGGGGCCAGTGCTGTAATCGCACTCCCAGAACACACCCAGGAAAGAGGGGGGGCATTCCAAGACGGGAGACTTCCAACGGTACCCAGTCGCTCAGCGGGGTAAGAGTTAAGGTAAGGTTGTGCTCCATGTGGGATTATGGAGGTTTAACCCGTAGCCTTTACATCTGGGGTGTTTATGGCTTATGGCATCGTATCATTGGGTGTGGTGACGGGCGGGGAGGATGAGAGATCTTGACCCGCAGGGGGATAGAAGCAGGGGTCAAGTTCGGGGGATTGACCAACTCGCAGAGCAGTGTTCCAGGCAAGTGAGATCGGTGCAGTGATTACTAGAAGAGGGTCAAGTCCTGGGGGAGATAGGTGAGGAGATGGAGTACGAGAGGGTTGGTCAGCTTGGAGGTCTTGGCAGAGAACAAAACCCCTCTTGTCCATCCATTTTTGTAAGCTAGGTTGTGACGAGCTATCTTCTGTAACCGCGCGACTTCCTGCGCGAGGCTGCTGTGGAGAAACAGGAGGTCCTTGATGGGTGACGGGCGCAAGCGGAATCACTGGGGCAAGTTGCCTGGATGCCCTTGCTTCTTTTTCGTTTTCGTTGGAGTTCGTCGGGCCGGTGCTGGAAAAGTCCCGCGCCGACGATTAAGTGGTCGCGCCCTAGCGAGCGCGAGAAATAACGGTTGCCATAGCTTCCTTCTTGTTATGCTATGCGCACTAGGAATTTTGGCGCGATTAGCGCACGGGTATTTCCGTTTTTTGAAATTCGAACTAACGTCGAGCCCTCGCGGGTTCTTGGAATTGTTTTTTTTTCGGAATTTTCTCTTGCAATTAGGATTTAGACTAGGAATTTAGGCACCTTGTACTTTGGCGGCACGGTGCTTCTTGCTCGCACACACCGTGCTCCGACAGGGTTTGGGCTCTTATTCCGTCCGCGCCTTAATCCTGTCTGTAACTGTAGTTTTTGGCGGGTTCAATCGCAACTGTAATCTGCTTGTTCTTGATGGCTTTCGTATTTCCTTCTTTTTTCGCCTCGTCTTCGCGTGCGCACTCTTCCTCTGTTCTAAGTGGTTCCCACGGCTGCATGCCCAGATCGATGCGCGGAGAGTGACTTCGTCCCCCGCGCCGCGGCCTGGACATGCAGACGTAGGCACTCCCTCTTTTCTCTTTCTCATCACTTGGTGCTAATCCTGTATCCGTCGCGCAAACATCCATGCTATAAATTTCGCAAGCGTGATTAGTTCTCTCTAAGAACCTCGAGGTTAGCGCGATCAGTGAGGATCGGCTAACGAGCAAGTTTTGGAAGGTGAGTGAGCATGAGAGTTGGGAGATCCGACGAGCTGGTGCTCAGTGAGCGGGGTTGACGCATGGTCGCGACGGACTGCGGCACGTGGGCGAACCTGGCTTGCACACTCTGGCCAAGTGCGGTGACGACTCTGTGTGGCTTTGGATATGCGGGGCGAGGACTGCCCGCATTGAGAGAAGAAAAAAAGAGTGCGAGAGCGAGGCGGGGATATGGTGGAACAACGTCTTATTCTCCCAACCTTCTATGTAAAATTTTGATTCCAACGTTGGTCAATTTTTGTTGTTGCACCTTCGGATTTCTTGTATAAATCATCTCGGACTACTATCTGCTCTAGGTGTATGTATGCATGAGGATGAATGAACGCGCGTCCCTTTTCCTTTTTGATTGTCTCTAGTCTCCAATTTTCTGTCCAACCAATTGTTTTCTTTTTTTTTGAGTCGCACATGATTGCGAGGATCCCAGGGTGCGTTGGTTTCTGGATGCTCAAAACTAACTCTGCCCTCTTTTTGGTTTGAATGCAATGATTGATTCTGTTTGAGATTTGGATAACAGTTGCACGGAAGGTCTGCAAGCATATAGGACAAACCGATGCGCCGGTAAATCATCAGCCACCCACTCACCCGCGGTTTTTTATCCGATCGACCGGCTCATGCTCACGCATGCATAAGGCAGCCACCCC
This sequence comes from Chara braunii, assembly GCA_003427395.1. Lineage (NCBI taxonomy): Eukaryota > Viridiplantae > Streptophyta > Charophyceae > Charales > Characeae > Chara > Chara braunii. The sequence continues at coordinate 688,711 of BFEA01000396.1, forward strand.
GGAGGTGACCTGCAGCCTACGCACGCGCGTGCAAGAACCAACCCGATCCCACTCGTCGAAGATTCTTGCACTAAACTCCGCTAAATAGGATATGGCGATCGAAACCCCCTTTTGGATTACTGATCGTGAGAGCCTAAGAGATCCGGAATACCGAGTGTATCGGGAAAAGGAACAAGTTAGGCGGCAACAAGCCAGACGGCAACGAAACTCACAAAATCTTAAATAACCCTGCCGAACTGGAAACGAGCAACTGTGCAGAGGCGATTTCCAGTTAGCCATAAATCGAGACTCGCGGATCCCGGATTATCCCGACAGCTGAAGCCAGCATTACCTTCTAACCCCAAGCTTCGTGACCATCACCACTAGTTTCCCTCCCTATTACGTCATCCTCCCATACCACCAACTACTTGTCGTCCCCTGGGAGTCCATAGCCCGGTTCTGGCCCCGACCGCCGTGCTCAGAGTGTCAGCAGCGCGATGAGTACCGCCCGACGGGGATCACTCGACGAACGCGTCCTGAAACGGAACAGCGAGAGCACAGCTCATCCTCCTCAGCTTCAGAGACTTGTGTCGGCCGACAGCGGTATGAGCATTCCCACGGGGACACCTGCGGCGTCCCACCTGAGCACCATACGTGGATCAGGCTGCGAAATCGGCCATCACCACAACTCTGTGCCGAAAGCGACACTTGCGCTTCTATCCCCGGAACTTCACACAGGAGATTCCAGTTCCGACCTGGAACTCCACCCCCACTTTCCTAAAATCCTTGGCACACCCCTTTTTGCACTTCCAGGCAGACTAACACTCCGAATGCAGGAAGTCGCGTTGGGCGTGAGGTTGGGCGTCACAAGGCCAGGGCTAGAAGTTGCACGCATTTAATTTTTCAGCGTCAGATACTCCAAGTCGATCCAAACCCGGCCTCAGGGTCCCTTAAGAGTGCTAAGACACTCCGCACAGACTACAACCGACTGTTTGGCAATCGTCGAAGGTGGTCGGTGCTGCAAACAACCACTCCCTTTGTCGAACAACACATGATGCTTTTCGCCAATCCCAACTGGAATTGCAGATCTTTCACTCGGACGTGGATCTCCTAGTGGAGTGCGAAACTCTGCTCGCAAAGGTTAATGTCCAATAGATACAGGCCCTCCATTCAGTCGCGGTTCACAAGTAAGACCATGTACCGCTTGCAAATCATACCCCAAGGCAATCGGAATCTGCACCTGCTTGGAGAGCATCAAATGTTATTCCAAGTTGATCCAAACCCAGCCGCATTAATCCCCTAAGAGTGCTTAGGCACTCCGTACGGACTACAGACGACCGTTGGGCACTCGTCAATATTCGTCGGTCACCAAGGGTGGAATGTCTATCTTCAACAAGTGCAAGTCGTGTTGTCGCCTACCTTGCTAAGGTTAGGCTACCGCCTAACTTGTTCTATTGAACAACATCTTGATTTTCTCGACAGGATGTCACTCACTTGAGGTTCAGCGGTACTATGAGTTCAATAAGACGGGAATTAGCATCACATCAATGACGTCAAAAATTCGAATGACATGAGATTTGTCGTTTTTTCCTAACCCTAAATTTTCGCAAACGGATCAAAAACTTTATCTTCATCATGTCTCATCATGTTTCATTTCTAGTTTGCAATTATCTTCCCGATACCGGCACGCCGGTCGTTCATGCATTTATTGTCGTTGGGCTTGTAAATGCGTCTCGGCCGCTTAACTTGTCCAAGCGATGACACCAACCCTGCTTGTTGAAGTGAGGTTTTCGCCTCACTTCTTCAGGTGAGGCTGGTGCGAGCTACTTACCTTGAGTTGACCGCATGTTACTTCGCCATTCAAAATAGTACTTGTGAGACTTGTTCTGTTAAGGCTAACTTGTAATCTTGTCAGCGACTTGAAGCACCGGTCCCCGTCGCATCATCATGTCCCCCTACCGCATGACTTCAACGGTAAGAGGGTACGCCAACCTCTTTACGGGAAACTGCAACCCACCTTAGCGGACCTTAGGATCCGAGGCATCCGCGTCGAAAGGGGACAACTCTGCACATTCAAAAAGTGGGTTCACTTGATGACTTCACCGAATCTATATATTGGGTTATGAGTAGCTTGTCAATGTGGGGTCATAGTTACTATATCTTCATCATGTTTCATTCACCGTAACGGTTTGAAGCTGTTGTTTGTCACTCAATTTTTACAAATTGATTAAAAACTATATCTCATCATGTTTCATTTCTGATTTGCAATTATCTTCACGATACTGACACGTTGGTCGTTCATGCATTCGTTGTCGTTGGGCTCGTAAACGCGTCTCTGCCGCTTAACTTGTCCAAGCGACAACACAAACCCAGCTTGTTGAAGTGAGGATTTTTGTCTGACTTCTTCACGTGAGGCTGGTGCGAGCTATTTAGTTTGAGTTGACCGCATGTTACTTCGTCATTCAAGAGTACTAGCGAGGCTTGTTCCGTTGAGGTTAAATTGTGACTTTGTCGGCGACTTGAAGCACCGGTCCCCGTCCTACCATCATGTCCCCCTACTGCCTAACTTCAACGGTGAGAGGAACACCAGCCTCTTTACAGGAGGCTGCAACCCATCTTAGCGGACCTTAGGATCCGAGGCATCAGCGTCGAAAAGGGACAACTTTGCATGTTTAAAAGATGGGTTCACTTGATGATTTCACCAAATCTATATATTGGGTTATGACTAACTTCTCAATATGAGGTCATAGTTACTGTCTTCATTTTCGCTAAATCTTGACTTCAACAATGAAGGATGCCAACCTTTGGCAAGCTATCGAAGTAATGTTATGGGAGAGGTTGATGAAGTTGTTGTCACGTGAGAATGCAGCCAAACAACTAGCTAGTGTCTAACTACTTAATCCTTCCACGTTCGGATACTCCCCTACCATATTCACAGGAGGGTGCAACCTAAGTTCGTTGAGTCAAGCTACTGCTTGACTCATCAAAGTATGGTTACAATCCAACTTCAGGTTATTGGTAAACTTATCAGAGTCAGGCCACAACCCAACTATGGGTATACAATGTCACACTTCATGCGCACAGTCACCTGGGCGAAATAGAGGGGTGTTAAATTTGTGTTCAAAATAGGACACAAAATAATACCATATTTTAACCAATGTCCTCCCACGTACGTCGTACCGGGGGTCTCCGTACGGCCCGCCTGTACTACACACGGACGGACGGTCGTACGGGCGTACAGACGGTCTCCGTTGAAACGTGCCAGGGCCCGGTGTGGGGGGGAAGAGGGGGGGGCGTGACCCCCAGGGATGGTAGGGGGGTCTCGAGGTTCACGTTAGTATTTTTTTTTTTCTTAAGAATTTTTTTTGTGGTGGAAAAAGGAGACAAAAAAAAAGCACAATCGAATGAATCTACCGCTAGAACATGGAAATATACATTGCCATACTTGTTTTCGTTTGTGTGTATGTGTGTTCGCAGGGGGGAGGCGACCCCCCTACTGATAATCAATCAATCAATCAATCAATCAATCAATCAATCAATTAAAAAAAAATCAAAAAAAAAAAGGTCGCTATCGTTTATGTATGTGTGTGTGTGTGT
>BFEA01000396.1:693030-719211 GCA_003427395.1 Chara braunii
AATCAATCAATCAATCAATCAATCAATCAATTAATCGACCAATCAATCAATCAATCAATCAATCAAACAAACAATCAATCAATCAATCCACCAATCAATCACACAATCAATCAATCAATCAGTCAACCAATTAATGAATCAATCAATCTTTTTTTATATATATACATTCGGGATAGAAAATATATATATATATATATATATATTTTAATAGGGGGGAGGGTATCCCCTGACATCCAACTCCCCCCCTGACCCATCCACCCCCTCAACACCCCTCCGGCAGGCCGTGTACGGAGGGTCCAATGTTCGTATGTACAGCCCGTACCGGGGGTTGGGGCCCTTACGTACAGTCGTACGGGAGTACGTACAGCCATATACAGTGATTTTAATGTATAACATGTTAAACGTACCGACAATTAAGTTTTTCATATATGTCATAGGTTTGTCAAACACAATATTAGCCCAATCGACCCATCAACCTTCGTTGTCGAGGGGGGTTTCTTATCTTCACGCTCCGTATTTTTATCGTGCGTTGTTCGAAAGCACACACATCATATTTTTCAGGTTTGGTAATTTTTTGCTACGCAAGCGGCATGTAGGCCTCATTTTACTGAACTGAATCGTCGATCACACGGCATTATGACTGATCCTCATTATTTACCGCACGTCAGAACAACGAGCACGTGTATTAACCAAATTTACTTTTTGATAAGCCTCAACCTCAGTAGTCGAGTAAACTGTTTTTAAGTGTGATGCAAAAGTATGCACACTTTCATCTTCAGACCAACTCCGTTTTGATAGTTGATAACGTCATTGTCTCGACTCGAAAAACATCGGCAAATACCCTTGGAAGGGTTTTTTCTCCGACAGCGTTCCCGGACCCTACTAGAGACGTCCTCGTCGCTAGGGAGGTTTATCGTCATCGTTCATATGATACCATTTTTATCGCTTCTCGTAATTTAATGAACTGATCAAACATAATCAATCAATAACTCCACTGGAAAGACGAAACAACATAAAACAATACATATTTTTCTCTTTTGTTCATAGAGAAAAGATAAATATTTTTCCCCAAAATAAGGCGCATTTTTTATAAGTGGATAACCAACTCCGAGCTATTGGATTAAGATTCAGTTAAGATTCGCATTGCCTCCCTTGATGTATTATTCCATTGTCAGAATTCTAAACTGGGTCTCCCACATACTCAGACTCTAAAACCAAACTCAATTAATAAATGGTAAGGATACTAGATTTGTACTACAACGGTGAAAGTTACCAAGGGAGACAAGGATCGGTTTTTCCATGGCTTTAGAAATTTTTCCCAGATCCTCATTGGTTGTCCGTACAGTCACAGAACCTAAACCTCCGGTCAGGGGTCTTAACCTAAACTCAATTATCGTGCCTCCCCAAGTCAAATGCGAAGGGATCGCCGGTTTTGGTAACCAATTGCAGCCCGGTTGATCAAGTCAGATCAGCGGCCCACCATGTTGTTATATTAACAGTGGTTTCTGTATTAGTTACGCAATAACGGGTAAATCCCTTATCTTAGGTTCTACCCAGCTTCTAAACTTGACTCTCAACCCCTCTTGTAACCATCTGGGTTGATTAATCCAATAGGGTGGTCACCCTTCGCATTTCAACTGCAGACCAAAACTAGAAGATTTGTTGCCTTGTTATGTTTGGTCTGCAGTCCTCGTTAGAAGTTACGTCCCATCGATATCAATTTTTCACCATCATAGGCTTCGTAATTTTAGTCCCCCAAACCAACCTCCTAGAGCAAATGAACGATGTTCATTTCAATATATACAAAAAAATCAAAGATCATTGATAAAAATACTCCCCTCATCAAGTTCAACTTGTCACTTAGCGCATGAAGAATGTTCATTTCAATATATATCAAAAACAATTCATAAACGATTAGAAAAAATAAATTTTCATCATTGTCAGGTCGCAACGTTGTGGTTGAACGAGGGACATCGTTAATTTGTCACTTAGGGGTCATGTGTTCCTCGTCTTGATCATAACTCAGTCATGCACACATCTCGGGGATCTTTGAAGATAAGCAAAATTATGAAAACTCAAAGAAATTATTCATCTATTCACTTCTTCAACATCATTGATGCAAAAACATATAAGATCATAACATCCACAATTTCGCACGAGTCATTTAAGAATCTTATGTATATACCTTAAACTAACCCCAGCGAAGAATGATTAGTAATACAACTTGAATGACACTTGTAAGGTATCTTTCCAAATGGAAACAATGTCATGTCATTGATTCAAAATAAGGCTGGATTTAATTTTGGTCACCATTAAACTGTCAACTTGGGATCATGTCTCAAATGTTTAATCATGTCTTACGTGAACAACCGCTTAATACTCAGGTTTGGGTGTTTATCTATACATGCTAAAGAACAAATGTGCCTTCTTCGAAATATTTATCAAGATGAAAATCATATTACATCATCAAAATCGATATCATTACTTAAGAAATAGGTCAAAAACAACTTGCTACTATACGGAAGGTTTTCCCCCTGTTCTCACAGAACGTCACAAAGCAAATACAAATGACATACTCCTCTCGTATGAAGAGAATATATCTCAAGATAGTAAATAGTACATTGAACACAAGTTTTAAGAATATGAGAAAGATAAATAGTGAAATCGGTAATATCCAACAGACACTTACTAGTTAGATTAAATCGTAAATAGCATTAACTCATAATATCTTTAACAACGAAGACGACTGTTACAATGAGAATTTTACAATAATAACGACAATGAAATTATAAAAACAATAATGTCGAAGACACAGCATTTATTCTTTTAAAATTAACAGAGGTATATTATGTCAAGGGGTAGTCTAATATCGTGAAAAGGATAATATCTCAGACTCTGAGCTGCACTCTATGACTATGCCTCACCACATCTCCCTCAAATTTCAGTGCTTGTACCTTGACGATCTCATCAGCACAGTCAAACAACCTTATTCACACTCATCTAAGACTCAGTTAGTAAGACTGTATCTTTCAAAGTATGATGGATCTACCTAGCATGAGTCACATTCGGGATACCACTCCAAACGTGTTCGTGCTAAATAGTAGTCGCTTCACTCACCGTCAAAGTTCAAACAAAGCCTGAAACACCTTCCTCCCCTTCGATGATAGTATAGTCACCTCTCCTTACGTGGAAAAGTGACAATACCTCATTATTGATCGGGAACAACGTTCCAACGTAAGTCTCACTACAATCTATAGGACTTTATTATAATATTTTTAAGTCACTCAAGCGAAAGTACCAAATAACGTTGCAATCTCTCAAAAAATAAATTATGAATGCTAACGTACTTTTAGAGAATTTATATGTTCAAAGGTTACTTTTTTCATTCGCCTTCGGTCTCGTGCCCTCCATGAATTTCATAAAGTTTACCTACCGATGTTGGAGAAAGCAATTCATATACATATTTATATACGCACAAAAAATCATCAAACATTTTATAACAATATACAATAATTTTGAACTTCATAAAAGATTGAACAAAGTAGTAAAAAAATATAATTCATTTGATGTATATTCATTTTCACTTACAATGAATCACAATGACTCATATACGTTTATCAATACAAAGTAGATAGTCTCACAATCAAACTGTAAAATATGTGACTTTTGGAATAAAATAACTTTCAATTGGATACTCTTATACCTTATTATATGGGTAATATTCTCATAAGGGATAGTCATTCAAGTATATAACTCAATTATATTATACATAAAAGAGTTAGATAATCCACAAGTTATTTAATTGTTAAGTTTGCGAAACATATCCTCGAGTGGATATAGAACTGCAAATACATGACCTAACTAATCGTTGTTATTTTATTTCTCCTTAAGGACCAATCAATCTTGAAGGGAAAGACAAAATAATTGATTCATATCTCATGACCTTTAAGAGTTTATACTACACTTCATATGAATAATTTTATCGACCGTAATTTTTGTCAAATACGTATAGCATCATAGTCAGATTACTATCAAATTATCATCTTCCAAACTATCAAAGTAATTAAGCGCAATATCAACAACTTCATTTCGTTTACCCTCTCATATTATCTTACATGACGATCATAATCAGTCGTCTATGACAACAACTTTGTCAAATTTTATAAGTTTTGATAAGAAAACCTATGTTGAAGGTCGAAATCAATTATATTATAATAGAATCTCGATATACGTTCAGCCATAGTCAATTAAATACATTAATTAAACAAATCACAAGAATGTTACGAGGTGGATAACTTTAAGGTGAATATTTTGATAATCTGATTATATAGTATATAACATGAGCAGGTATAATTAGATCAAACAAATGGTCTCATACTTAGTTGTTATGAGATACAACTATAAAAACTCGATAATTATCGAGACACGAAATCTGATGTCAGAACCTGTATATTATAGTTTTAACAGTTTGCTAATTTAATTAGACTCTAGACGCGATGACTCCAAGAATTTGTATATTTTATTACCTCTTACTTAGGTCATACGACAAATGGTTTTTTTAAAGCAAGTAATTTTCAAATAGATAACCTAACAATTGTGCACTACAATATACATTTCTAGAAGTTCAATAGTCTCAAAGTTGACTACTTAATGATTAACTTTGTTTTCTGCAACTCTCGAGCTTATAAAGGAATTTTAGCAAATTGTTTATAATATGACTTAACATGTATAGTGTTGTAGTTAGATCCTTATCAAGTTATAAGCCCACAAATGATATGGCAACTTAACGTAAAACTCGTTAAATGCATCAGACGCGACATATAATAGATTTTATTTATATACTACACACATTTCTGAATTCGATGTATCCCATCTAAGGTTATGATATTAAAAAAAAATTGAAATTAAGCGCTAAAGACCCTTCTGCCAAAAAGCATGACTCGTCATTATAGAATTCATCATGGGTTACAATGTTTGGTGAATAAAATTAAAAAAGATCTTTAATAACTCAAAGGAGATAGTCTGGTCGTCTTAAAAGATATGAACTCACCTAAATGTCCAACAACATGTCTTTCATATATAGTTGTCTGACTGAGACATACGTTCTAACAAGGACATTATATCAAATACGACCTCGAGTATCTTTGATAGTAATAACAGCGAATAATATAATTGTATCCTCGATTAATAGGTTGTCATAATAACTCACTCTTGTACTATAGTTAAGTATAAAATGACATCGTAAAAAGTAACAAAATAGTGAAAGAGATCATTTTATCTTGGACATTGGTACAAGAGGATCAAGAACGGGCGGATCAAGGACGGGAGACAGTGGCGAAAGCGTCGAGCGAGGTCGTTAAGGAAAGACGGTTTATTGGCAAGAATGAGGTGGAGCGGGAGACAGAGAAGGGGAATACGGTGCGTGGTGACTGTGTAAAAGTCGCTCAAAGCGTGAGGGGGGAGGGGGGGGAGAGGATGGCGTACGGTCATGTTATTCATCCTGACGATGGCGCAGTCTTACTCCTCATTTATTATCTTTTTTTTTTCCTCGTCCTCTGATCTTGCTCTGTCATTCGTTAAGCCCATGGATCTTCGAGGGGTTTTCTCGTGTTGTTTGCATGACGTAGGTTGCATAGCTGAAGCGACTTTGGGGCGCTCATCTCTCGGACCGACTTACGATTCGGGTCAACTTGACTCACGGACTTTCACGCATGAAACGTATTGATATATTGCCCTTAACCCAAATTGTTCATGCTAGGTAAATCATTTTCAATCAGTACACGTATAATGAAAGGCTTCAAGAGTTGAAACTCAACGAGAATGAGATATCTTTACATTTTTACACAATCATGCAAACATAAGAATGCATAAATCTTTCAATTTTGGAAGAAAAAAATAATAAGCTCTTGGTCGTTCTATCATACATCATGAATCAACATAGCCTCGTGCCCTTTCAATGAAAATATGTATAACGCTTTTGACATTATCAAAAAATTTAATCTTTTTAATATCAAGAAAGAGACAAGAAGGATATTCAAACCAAATGTATGAAGTTCTACATCATTGGAGTGTCTTAGTCAAAGCCATGATGAGCATAAGTTTGTCAATGTGAGTTAAGTCGTGAATAACACATGGATGATCGTTTTACTGACTAACAAACAAAACCAAATAAATTATACATTTTTAATACAAACAATCATTTAATCGTTTTTACCCACATTGCATTCACACTTCCGATCCTCTCAGTAAGACATTCAGTCCCACCTTATTTTACTCATTCAAGGACTCGTCTTTTACTACATATAGACTCATTAACAATGAGCTGAAAAATAAAAAATTTCTTTTAATGCAGAGGTCGAAACAAAGTGTAGGTGTGGAGGGACAGTGAGGCTTGAGTTGGCAAACGGACCTGTAATCATAATGGAACAACATCTGCGTTGCCAATTATACGCACCCTCATACGAGTACGGATTCCTACTCTTGTACTCGTACGCTAGGGGCCCCGTACGAGGTTTTTTTTTAGTTATTTTTTTTTAATCCGGTATTGTTTTGATTTTTTTTTCTTAAATTCTAATAAGAATCTGAAGATGATGCCCAGTCAAATGTTGCTTGTTTTGTGTGCATCACTTTTTTTTTTTTTCGGATTTTTTTGATGACTTTCGTTATTGCTTCTTCATACGGGGGCGTACAAGACGTACAGGTTCCCGTACAAGTTCCCGTCCAGATCCCGTACAGATATTACCTGTACGTTTCATACGGAAAACCCATGTACGTGTACGTTATGCAACGTAGAACAACATGTTGTCTTGTATAGACTCATAATCAGTCCTTTTGGAATAATTACATATTTCAGATGATATACAATAACACAGGTGAACACGGTTTCAACATCCATTTGCCATATGTCCCTATCGGAAGTTCAGTAATACGAACTTCAAATCGAACGGCGAGCTATAGTCTTATCCAGTTAAATGTAAGTACTTAGTATGAAGGCCCTTACTGGAGCCTTCATCCCACTACTTATTAGTCAATATAGATTCAATCAAGCTATATGATAATTCACACTGTACTTTTTATTCTCGTCAATTTATGAACCCGATCTACGTACTTCAAATAAGTAAGAGGAGCATTCACACTAGTATATCTCTCTTTCGTTCTCTACGTTCTTTTCAGTTTGAGTACCCACAAGCATTAGATTGATACGTACCCGAGTCTCCTACCATTCGTTCAATACCAGACAATCCAAGTCGAAACAAGTAATCGGATGACTCACTTTGGAGTATCCAACTACCTTTTTAATACCATTTAATCCATATAAATACAAACAATAGGATAACGACAAAGAAAATAATATACATATACATATATATGTATATATATATAATATATTATATATATATTCAAGACAAGTAATAGGGTAACTCACACAGGAATACCACACTACAAACAGTAGGATAACTCACTCTGGAGTATCTCACTATTCTTTTAACATTTAGTAGACAAATCACATCATATTACATTTTACCATAGGATGACCCTCACAAGAGTCACCTACTTATTTCTGAATATTGTGCAATTTCACTTCAAACAAGTATTAGGAAGGCCCTCAAATGGAGTATCCGACTACGGTTTTGATGTTTGACAAGCAGCATGCGAGTGAACAACCCGTAAACAATCAGACCTTGTATACATGTACTCATTATTCATACACAAGCAAATAATATGATCACTCGCACTGGAGTATCCCACCATCTTCTAATCACATGATTTCTTGCATATACACAAGTAGCAAAGCAATTTACACTGTAGTTATTTACCAACCCTTAAGTCGTCAAACAAGTAATAGGACGACCGACACTAGAGCCACGTACTACCGATTTAACATATTGATGAACAGTCGAGTGACTCACACAAGAATTTTTATTATACTATTCGCCTATTATATGGTTGTCGGTGAACATACAAACAATTTTTGCACACACAATCAGTCAAATGACTCACACTAGAGTCATTACTTGTTGCTCAATACCACGCCGTTCACATATCTTTGCGTTGCTTTGAACTAACACTAGTAGTAGGATAACTCACATTGGGGCATCCCACCACTCTTCAAATATGAGGCAACCCATAGGTTCAAACAAGTAGTACGATAACTCAAACATGATTATCTCACTACCCCTCAATGCTTAGTCAGCCTAGTTTCAAACAAGTAGTAGAACCACTCACACTTGAGTATTCTACTACCCTTCAAAACTGACCAGACTAAGATCAAACAAGTAATAGTACGACCCTCACTGGAGCCTCCTACAACCGGTGCGATTGCAATCAAGAAATATTTACAATCAATACACGAGTGGACAAATAATAGAATAACTGACACTAAAGCATCCGACTATTTATCCGTTACTAAATATTGTGTGTATAAATACATACGAGCGGTAGGACGACTCACACAAGAGTCTTCATCCTACCACTTTTACCCAATCTCAAACAAGCTATGTTTTTTCTCGGTGCGCTTCAGATTTCTCCCTTCCTTCAGGCAAAGTTTTTTATACACACACGTAATTATTTTCCTTACTCGATGCTTTGTCCTAAAGAAACCTAAGAAAATGCATAGCACATAATTGTATATGCAGCCCAATGGAGGGTTGTATTTATAAATGGGAAATGAACTAGGTATGCGCATCATATGGTTCCCTGCCTCCAGAGTTCCTCCTGAACTCCAGCAGAGCTCTCGGGGAACCTGCTATCCCGCTTGGTGCCTTCATCATACGCCTTGATCAAAGTAGGATTCCTTCGGATGTTTCCTCCTCAATTGCATAATCCTCATTCTAATGTAACACTCCATCATTGTCGTACTTCTTATATAAGGCTAAATAAATTTTTCAACGGTCTCAAACTATCCACAAATCTCAATCTGTGGCAAGCAGACTTTAGCCCAAGTTGGTTGCCTCAAGCACTAACAGGCGGATGAATCAATAAAATTTGCAACAACAACAGGTCGTCGTAAGCGACGGTTATAGATCATTTGTGACAACCGTACAACATCACACCGCTTCACTCCCTATATTCATTTCATAGAATCAATCCCCAAATTCAACCTTGATTCCACTTTTACCAATAATTGTATTGCAACAACAGTCTAAATTGCAACGGTCTTTTGCAGTAGCACAATCCTAGGAGTAGTTCAAGGGCAGAAGCCTCCAACAGCCCACTAGTATTCAGTTAGGCCTTTCATCCATATCACTTGCATGCTACCCATCGATCATTTCTTAGCAATCAATTGCTGGCATGACCACCTCCTCGCTTTACTTCCTCTCTTCTCCACAGTGTTTTGTCCTCCCTCAACTCTTACCGTCGTCTTTCTTCTTCTTTTTCTTTTTCGTCTTCTTTCGAAACGTTATTCCTTCTCTATGCTTTATATTCCTCATCGGATTCCATAATCCCTCCTATCCACACCCACGGCTCGTTTGGTCACTTAAAACTTCTTCTTTCTGAACCGAATAACTGGAAGATTGTTTTCAACTCCGAGGAGATCACAATCTCGTTTACATCAAAATGCATTATTTCTGCATGTACTGCATCAAAACAATTCAATTTAGAAAAAAAAATAATAATAATAAGTTAATTACAACGTCAATAATAACAATAACCTAAGTAGCACGGATAATCCAGCCCGATAATCTGGTCAGATTATCTGGGAGTGGGGTTATTCGAAATTCCGGATAATAAAAAAAAAAACACAAAAATATAAATTAAAAAAAAAGTGATATTGCGCATATTAAATATAATAGAATTATTCTACTGGTTCATAAAAGTTTGATTGGTCATCAAAGGGTTCAAAGAGGGTATCGATACGGAATTAAGGAGTTTTGAGGGGGGTTGCTTAATTTGATTTATCTCAATATTGTTCAATAAGTGTATTTGTTTCTTAATCTTCATTTTGATTGGGATATGAAAAATGCAATCAAGACAAAAATGGTTTGTATTTTTTATATCTACAAGACTACAACACTTTCTGTTTCATATTTTTTTTTAGTTTATTTTCTCTTTAGGGTAAAATTCTTATTTTGCATAGGGTCGGATTTCCCATATCCGAAATTAATCCGGAAATGTAATACGAATAAAAAAATTCGGATAAAGTAGATGTGTCGATAATCGATTTTACCACTTAGGTAGTAACGATACCAATAATAATAAGTAATAATGAATATGATAGCAAAAACTTATACAATCTCTCTATTCAGTCTTATATGATTACCTCAGGTAAGCATTCGTTCAAGGGGGGGGGGGTCGTCATGCAGATGCGAACCTACTTACTCTTTTTCCCTTCCTCTTCTACATTTGAACAAGCACGTAACTCCCCAAACAGGGCTATATCATGATGAATTTTATGAGTGTTTTTTTTAAATGAACTGGACTGCAACAACATCTGGTTTATTAAGGTAATAATAATAGTAATAATAGTAAAAAAAAAATAATAATAACGATAAGAATAATAATATTTATAATCATAATAACAATTTGCGTAGCACGGCGAACATATTCACGCCCCTTCATGTTCGAGCGAACGTGTTCGCGCGTTCGCGCAAATAGCTTATGAACATCTTCGGGCAAACATAATTTTTTTTCGTAAAAGAAAAAAATGTATATTTTGTTTTCGGTTTTTTATTTTTAACGCATATTTGGATACGAATTTGAACATGACACCCAAGCAAAAGTTGTTTGTATTGTTATTTTACATAACATATATTTTTTTCAGATTTTTTTGAGAAATATAGATATATATTTTTTTATAATTTTTATATTCGCGTTCGGAGGGTTTTGGACACTTGTTCGCGTTCGAGCGAACATGTTCGTGTTCGCCTCCGAACGCCAACACGGTGCTACATAGATAATAATAATAATAATAATAATAATAATAATAATAATAATAATAATAATAATAATAATAAACATTCAATAATGAACGTACACAGCTCACCTTTTCAATTTAATACATGCATGATAGAGGGTGCGTTATGTTCCGGGAGAGTCGTAAGCATCCCGCTTCGTGAGTTCAGCTGGCTTCCGACCGATGTAAATTGTAACTCCCCCTTCTTCTTCGTCTCCTTTCGTTTTTTTCTTCTCCTTTTAAGCTCATCCCCTTCATTACCCTAGTTGTCATCTTCTCGTCTCCGCCATAAGTCTTGTTCTTCTTCACGGAAGTCGTATGTCAATCTCCACGTGCACGTTTACTCTTTACCTTTGCCCGCATATTCTCCTTCTCTCATCTCATTTGCCTCCTTCCTCCTCTCACGATTATTGTTTTCCTCGATCTCCACTGCGTCATCGTTTCCTCTTTTCGCTACCTCAATTGTACTTAGCCATATTCATGGCTAATCTTAAAATACGATTGTTATATAAATAACAAATAATAACAATAATACATGTGTAGCATCGTGTTCGGGTTGGGTGACCGAACCCGAACGAGCACCGAAACTCTTCGAACTCGAACATAAAAATATTTATAAAAAAAAAAAAAAAAGTTCTCCAAACAATCTGAAAAAACTATATGTTATGTAAAATAATAATACAAACAACTTTTGCCTAAGAGGT
The DNA here is from genome assembly GCA_003427395.1 of Chara braunii. NCBI lineage: Eukaryota > Viridiplantae > Streptophyta > Charophyceae > Charales > Characeae > Chara > Chara braunii. The sequence goes on from BFEA01000396.1 coordinate 704,629, forward strand.
ATGGTCAAATTCGTAACTAAAACTCGAGTTAAAAATAAAAAACCAAAATGATTTTTTATTTTTTTATTTTTTTTTAATATGTTCGGCCGAACACGTTCGGGTGGCGTTCGAACGAACACCCGAATATGTTCGGACGTTCGGAAAAGCTCCGAACATGTTTGGTGTGCTACACAGAATAATACTAATAATAATAATAATACAATAATAATAATAATAACAATAATCATAATTATCATATAATGATAATAATAATAATAATAATAATAATAATAATAATAATAATAATAATAATAATAATCAGGGTTACCTGAGCGAACGTTCGGGGGCCCCCGGGCTGGCCCCTGAACATTTAGGCGTTCGGGGCCCCGTTCGGGGGCCGAACACCTCCAAGTTTGACCCCCGCCAAAAAATACTTCCGGGCCTAAGAATAATTTTTTTTTTTCTGAATGTTTTTTTGTGAGTTGTGTGTGATGTAGCCTACACGCCAATAAATTTTGAAGTCATTCTGCTCAGCCAAAACAAACATTAAAAATCATCAAAGATGGGGGTGTCAAAACGTGCTCGCCCACTCACTATTTTGTTTTTTTCACTTTTAACTTTTTGTTTTCACTTTATTTCGGGGCCTAAAAAAAATTATTATTTTTTGTGAAATTTTTAATGAGTTATTAATTATGTCAACTACATATTGGTAAATTTTTCGGGCATTTTTCAATGCCAAAAAATAATTAAAAATCGGCAAAGATGGCGGTGTCGAAAAGGTGCTGGCACACTCACTCATTTTAATTCTCTTTTTATTTTTTCTTATTTTTATCATAGTGTTTATTTTTTGTATTGGATTTTTAATTCAAATTTGGTAAAGAATTTGGATGTAGTGTCCGGGCAAATGCTGTTTAGTTTATGTTTTTCCATAACATAATGTGTTTTCGGAATTTTTTAAAAACTTTTTTTTTTTTTTTTTTTTTTTTGTCCGCGTTCGGGCTGAACAGCCGAATGCCTCCCGAAGGGGTCCCGTACGTTCGGAAGTTCAGGTTCGGGCGTTCGGCCCTTCCTGAACGCCGGTAACCCTGATCATAATAATAATAATAATAATAGTAATATAATAGTAATTATTATTATTATTATTATTATTATTATCATTATTATTATTATTATTATTATTATTATTATTATATAAGAATAATAGTAATAACGACAAGAACAAGAACAATATTGAGATAACGAATGTATACAAGTTGTTTTTTTTGTCCGGTATAGTTAGAATCAAGATTCAGGGAAATTGAGTTATTTCCCCGCTTCACCTATCTGGCTCACCTCTCGTCGAGGTGAGTGCTCGTTTTCATACTCTCTCTCTCTCTCTCTCTCTCTCTCTCTCTCTCTCTCTCTCTCTTACATACACATACTCACTTTTTACCTTCAACATCCATAATTGGCAGAGGCGTATTCAATCAGTAAGTCGTTTTCTTCCCCTTGAAGTTCATTTTGCCCACGTGTTCCATCCCTCACTTGCGAAATCATGCCTTGCCTTCTTCCTCTCCACTCATCTTCTCTCTCTCTCTCTCTCTCTCTCTCTCTCTCTCTCTCTCTCTCTCTCTCTCTCTCTCTCATCTCTCATCCGTTTCTCCTTTCGCACTAATCTCCATCCTCTTAATCTATGCGTAATCGTTCGTTATCCGTGTCCATACTCTCTACTCACGAAACATGCAAAACGAGAATGAACTTCGACCGGTACACAAAAAAATGCAGTGTGCTCCCGATACTTCACTAAGCTTCGATCTGCACAAATAAGGTTTCTGCCTAACTCACTCACTCTCTCTCTCTCTCTCTCTCTCTCTCTCTCACACACACACACACACACACACACACACACACACACACACACACACACACAAACACATACACACACACACACACACACACACACATCGCACCAAGATTTCCATTTGTTCCGATCTACTATCATTTGACAACCGTGGTAACAGAAATGCGCTTAGAAGAATCAGCAATGAAATATGATTCCACCGAGTTTGGCTTTGTTAAATGATTTGAGAGATATAGAATAATTGAGAATTTTATGGTCGGGGACACACGTGCGCCTCTCTTCTTCTTACGAAATGTTTTTTCCTTACCTCACTGCGGTGTTTTTCTTCCCCCTTTCCATGATCTCCCTCTTGACCTTTTGCTTCTCCCTGTGCACCATCTCCCTTATCTCGCCCCGTTTATCATCTCGTTGTTTTGCCCTCGCGCGTGTGATCTTACAGTTAGTGTTGGTGCTCACTTTGTTGTTTGTGCTCGCGCCCATCTTGTTGCTTGCGTCCTGGCTGAGACTCATTCATCTTCCCTCCACGCCATCAACCTCCATCACGATAACCTTCACGGTAATCTGCTCCCGCTCAACGATTGGTCTCGATTCTTTTGTGCGACTCACTCGATTTCGAGGTCGAGATCCAGGCGAGCCGATTGGTGGCGAAGACGTCAGCGCCCATCTTGTTGCTTGCGTCCTGGCTGAGACTCATTCATCTTCCCTCCACGCCATCAACCTCCATCACGATAACCTTCACGGTAATCTGCTCCCGCTCAACGATTGGTCTCGATTCTTTTGTGCGACTCACTCGATTTCGAGGTCGAGATCCAGGCGAGCCGATTGGTGGCGAAGACGTCAGCGCCCATCTTGTTGCTTGCGTCCTGGCTGAGACTCATTCATCTTCCCTCCACGCCATCAACCTCCATCACGATAACCTTCACGGTAATCTGCTCCCGCTCAACGATTGGTCTCGATTCTTTTGTGCGACTCACTCGATTTCGAGGTCGAGATCCAGGCGAGCCGATTGGTGGCGAAGACGTCAGACCTAATGGCATTAGTTAAATTATTTTCCTTTCCGATGAATCTGTTGTGAATTCCATGACAGATTATCAAAGTCAAACTATCTAAAATAACCGCAAAAAAAAAGAAAATTAGAAAAATTAAAATAGTTAAAAAAAAAAAAAAAAAAAATACTTATCACGTACAACGTCGTGACAGTTGTTATATAAGCCGCCACAACATTGTGGGATTCAAGTCTCATGACCAAACTCCTAAATTACACCTAACTACTTCTGTTATAGAGGCCGCGGGTTCGAGCCTCAACAGATCGACGACGATGTTAAATAAGTTTCAGCTCCTTATCAAGAAAACTAGCTTGAAGGCCGAATAGATTTGATCTCGAAGTCCCTTAATTATCAATCTGCACCGAAACCTATTAAGCTAACTCCTGCTTCGGATAAAACATGAGCAGTCAAGATATTAGTATAGTAATGAGACTCGACCCAACTAATCGCATGAACTCATCCTTCGTTTTAGAAAGGATTAGGTTAATTTGTCTGATGTAGTTTAGGTACAGTAGGTTTTTAAGCCTTTTTATGGTTTCCCCGATCATATGGTCGGGGCATATATTAATTCAATCCGACTAAAATTGTACCGACAATTAAGTTTTCATTCCTGTCGTAGGTTTGTCAAACACAACATTAACCAATCAACCCCTCGATCTTTATTGTTGAGGGGTTTTTATTATCTTCACGCTCTTTATTTTTATTGTGCATTGTGTCAAAGCACAACCCTCATATTTTTTAGGTGTAGTCGTTCTATGTTATTGAAGTGTTGTGTAGGCTTGATTTTACTGAACTGAACCCCTGACCTTTGTGGTTAAGGGGCATTATGATTGATCCTAATCATCTTCACGAACGTAAGAACAACGCTCGTACGTACTAACCAAATTCACTTTCCGATACGCCTCGACCTCAATGGTTAAATAAACTGTCTTCAAGTGTCGCGCAAAAGTACGCACAATTTCGTCTTCCGACCAACTCCGTCATGGTGGTTAACTACATCACCGTCTGGACCGCAAAAATATGGGGAAATGTCATTGGATGGGTATTTGCTTTGACCCCGTTCAATTTATCTTTGTCTTGATTAAATGCATGAGGGTTGTAGCTGTTTTTATGAGGAAACAATCATTGTTTCCCCATGGTACGGCCATTGTCCATTGAACCGATACTCGACATACTAGAGTTGTCATATAATCATTCGTAGGACTGTTGGATCGTGAGAGTGTTGTTGCAGGGCTTTCAAAAGGTGATTTGTGTTGTTTTCAGTACTAACAAACTACTATCACTGTATTGTTGTCGATTCATTGTCAAAGGACAACTGTTGAACTTTGATAAATGTTAATAATGCTCCCTGAAGACTAAGACAGACGTTATTTTAGTCAAGTCGGTGCTATGCTTCATTTCTAATAAATCGGTGTTGCTACCCTTTTAAACAATTCGCGCTGAGAATTTTCTTCTCAAGTGTTGCCGCCCACTTCTTTACGTTGTTGTTGTTGTGATACGGGGTTGTTGTTGTTACTGTGTACGATCTCCTAATTGCACCCATCACTGTGCGCTGATGTGTATCACTGTGCATTGTTGTGTTTTGCTATTATTGATGTGTTTAGCCCGCTTTCGAATAGAACACAGGGGTTCTGCTTTACTTAAATGCAGTCTATTTTTTTAGGATGAGTATCTGCAATTTGGTCAGAGGTGAGACATTGTGGCTTTGGAGGGGTGTTGTGCACGGGAACGACTTGTAAGGTTGTCATAGTGTCGTTACTCTACTTTTTGTTGTACTTTGGCCAACTTACTGCATTTTGGCCACCATTATCATACCCTCATGCGATTCAAGGTTCCAAGTACCTCTTACTCGACTCGAGTTTGAGCTGAACTTTCTCTGTATTTTAAGTGACTTAATACTTCCCCCTCTGCCTTTTTTACTCTCAGTCTAGTCTATTGGTTACGAGAGGAAGACAGTAGTCGGGGTTGAAAACCTATAATCCATGGCAATGCCTTCGTGGGAGATTCGCTCCATTGATTGTGCGAGCTCTGTTGGAACCTAGTCGAGGTTTAGGAGGTAGAGAACTGTCGTGTATACTTGCTCTTTCTTTATGTGAACCCACTAAACCCGTACCAGTACATCTCTGTACGGGGTTTGCTACGTATGTATGCATCCAACGTTATGTTTACTGTTTCTTTTAAGAACTTAACCAGATTGAATTAAAGAAATATATGTGTGGATCTCAACTTTGCTATGTTGTTTAAAAAGAAACTGGCGGAAATAAACGAGGGGAGGTGGGAGAAAGGTGGTTTTATTTTCGTTGGACTGGGTTAATTAAATGGTTAAACTTTGTTTTTAAGTTGAATGGTGTAACCGCTATATTTGTTTCTATTTTTTGAAGGACATATCTTGTTTTTAAGGTGAATAGTTTGGTTGCTATGTTTCTTGACTTGTTTTCTTCTCAGCTAAACCACATTTCTAAGATGATTGGTCTGGTTGGTGTTTTTTTTTTTAATTTTATCTGATTGTTTTTTTTAAGTCAGGTAATGTTTCCATGATTGACTAACTACTTTTTAAGTTTCAAGGTGGTTTCTGAACGGACTTAAGGCATTGTTTCTAAGAAGAATGACTGAGAGTTCCCTGCTTTCTTTGGTTCGCAAGATGAAAGTTCGGTAATGTTTCTAGGATGATTGATTTGACTCTCTATGTATGTTTTTGGGGGTGGGACTCAGGCCAAAGAACTAAGTAATATTTCTAATATGATTGACTTAGTCTGAAGTCACGCACTTAGTGTGAACTAAAAATAAAACTTTATATATTGAATCTATACAGGGTAAACAGCGTTCGGCACGGGCCGAGCGCCGTAATCCGAATGCCCGAACGTATGGGACCCGTTGGGGATGCGTTCGACCATTCAAGCTGAACTCAGGAAAAAAATAAAATAAATAAATAAATAAATAAATAAATAAAAAAATTTGAAAAAACGATATGTTATGAAGAAAAATAAATTAAACAATATTTGCCTGAGCATTATATCAAAATTCCTTACCAAATTCAAAATAAAAATAAAATAAGAAGAACAAACACTAATAATAAAAATATAAAAATATAAGAAAAGAGTTAAATTTATTGAGTGTGCGCGTACATTTTCGACGCCGCCATTCTTGGTAATTTTTCTTTTTTTTTGGCATAGCGAAATGCCCTGAAAATTTACATATGTGTACTTCACATAATACAAAACCCACTAAAAGTTTTTCAAAAAATAAGAAAATTGCTTAGACCCCGAACTAAAGTGAAAACAAAAAGTAAAAGTGAAACGAAATATGGGCGAGCACGTTCTGACACCGCCATCGTTGGCAATTTTTAATTACTATTTGGCTGATCCAAATGACGTCAAAATTAATAGGCATCTACCTCACGTCATAGAAAAGTGACAAAACAAAATTCAGGAAAAAATAAATAAAATTTGGCCCCAAAATAAGTTTTGGCGGCGGCCGAATGCCATCAGGTTCGGACCCCGTATGAGACCCCAAACGCTCGTATGTACGGAGGTCAGCCCGGGGACCTCCGTACATACAGGCTAGTGACCCTGACTATATATATATACAGGGTAACCGGCGTTCGAGATGGGCCGAACGCCCGAACCCAAACGCCCGAACGTATGGGACCCCTTGGGGATGCGTTAGGCCGTTCGGGCCGAACGCTAACCAAAAAAAAATAAACAAAAGTCATCAAAAAAATTCGAAACAAAGATATGTTATGGAGAAACATAAATTAAACAAGATTTGCCTGAGCATTACTTCCGAATTCCTTACCAAATTTGAAATAAAAATAAAATACGGAAAATAAATACTAATAATAAAAATAAATAAAAATAAAAAGAGAACTAAATTTTGTGAGTGTGCGAGCATGTTTTCGACACTGCCATCTTTGCGATTTTTCATTTTTTTTGGGCATAGCTAAATGCCCTGAAAATTTATAGATGTTTACTTCACATAATACAAAACCCACTAAAAAAGTTTCAAAAAATAATAAAATTGTTTAGACCCCGAACTAAAGTGAAAACAAAAAGTAAAAAGTGAAAAAAATTGTGGGCAAGCACGTTTTGACACCGCCATCTTTGGCAATTTTTAATTCTTATTTGGCTTAGCCAAATGACTTAAAAATTTACAGGCACGTACCTCACGTCATAGAGAACTCACAAAAACAAATTCAGAACAAAATCATTATTTTTAGGCCCCAAAATAATTTTTGGCGGCGGACGAACGTCGTCGGGTTCGGACCCCGTACGGGACCCCGAACGACCGTACGTACGGAGGTCTGCCCGGGGACCTCCGTACGTACGGGCTGGTGACCCTGTATATATATATATTTAGGGTAATTGGCGTTCGGGCTGAACGCGGACCCAAAAAAAAAAAAAAAAAAAAAAAAAAAAAAAAAAAAAAAAAAAAAAAAAAAAAAAAAAAAAAAAAAAAAAAAAAAAAAAAAAAAAAAAAAAAAAAAAAAAAAAAAAAAAAAAAAAAAAAAAAAAAACAATCATCAAAAAAATCTGAAAAGAAGATATGTTATAGAGAAAAATAAATTAAATAAAATTTGCCTCAGCATAACATCCGAATTCCTTACCAAATGTGAAATAAAAATAAAATACGGAAAACAAATACTAATAATAAAAATAAATAAAAATAAAAAGAGAATTAAATTTAGTGAGTGCGCGAGCATGTTTCGACACTGCCATCTTTGGAGATTTTTTATTTTTTTTTTAGCACAGCAAAATACCCTGAAAATTTACAGATGTGTACTCCACATAATACAGAACCCACTAAAAAAGTTTAAAAAAATAATAAAATTGTTTAGACCCCGAACTAAAGTGAAAACTAAACGTAAAAAATAAAAAAATACGTGGGCGAGCACCTTTTGACACCGCCATCTTTGGCGATTTTTAATTCTTATTTGGCTTAGCTAAATGACTTCAAAATTTACAGGCATGCACCTCACGTCATAGAGAACTCGCAAAAAACAATTCAGAAAAAAATTATTATTTTTAGGCCCCCAAATAATTTTTGGCAGGGGCCGAACGCCGTCGGGTTCGGACCCCATACGGGACCCCGAACGCCCGTACGTACAGAGGTTTGCCCGGGGACCTCCGTACGTACGGGCTGGTGACCTTGTATATATATATATATGTATATATGAATATATATACTAGGCTACCAGCCGGGCCGCCCGGGTCCCGGGTGGCCAACCCGTGCAAGGATCAGTCCGATCAGGTAAGGTCCCAGCAAAAAAAAAAAAAAAAAAAAAAATCCAAAAATTCTGAAAAACAACTATGTTATGCACAAAAATAAACTGAACAACTTTTGCCTCAGCGTCACATCAAAATTCTTCACCAAATTAAGAATAAAAAATAAAGTTCAATTTTTTTTATTTTATTTTTTTTTAATTATTTTGGCCTGGCCCGGCAAGTAACCCCGGACCACTCTGGCAGCCTAGTATATATATATATATGTATGTATATATATATATATATGTATGTATATATATATATATATGTATGTATAAATAAACAGGGTGCCTAGTGCTCGGGACAAGTAAAATGCCTGAACCCAAACGCCCGAATGTACAGGACCTCTTGGGGATGCGTTCGATCGCTCAGACCGAAAGCGGATAAAAAATAAAAAGAAAATTAAAATTAGTGAGTGTGCGAGCACATCTTTGACACTTTCATTTTCGGAAATTGTTTTATTTTTTTTGGCATAGCTTAATGCTTTGAAAATCTACAGATGTGTAGTTTACATAATAAAAAACTAATGAAAAAATATTTCAAAAAATAATTAAATTGTTTAGGCGCCGAAATAAAGTGGAAAAAAATAAAGTATTGAGTAGACGAGTATGTTTTGACACCACCATCTTTAATGACTTTTAATTTTTTATTGGCTCAGCAAACTGACTTCAAAATTTGTAGGCATGTACCTCACATCATAAAGAACTAAATTAAAAAATAATAAAATTAAAAAAAATAGTGTTAGACACAAAAATATTTTTTGGCGGGGGTCAAACACCTTTAGGTTTGGACCCTGAACGAGACCCCAAACGACCGTATGTATGGAGGTCGGATCGGGGACCTCCGTAGGTACCGAATCGTGACCTTGTATGTAGATCTATATATATACTTATATATATGTATATATATAAACAGGGTTGGTCAGACATTGTTTGTAAGATGAACGGTGTAACAATAGTCTTATCACAAACAAAATAGTATAACTGAAAGATATAATTTCAGGTAATTTGAGCTGACTGAGCATTGTTTCTAAGGTGAATGGTTCACTCCTACACCCATATTAAAGACGAAGTGCTAAAAAATATCTCGAATTTTGCAATTAATTTAGTATTAAACAGTTAAGGGCAACAAGACATTGTTTTTAAGCATAATCGTCTTGTCACATGCACAAAAAAGAGAGAAGCAGTTATGCAAACTTTTCGTGTATATCTAAGGCAATAAAATGAATTACCTAACTCAATACTGTATGTAAGATGGGATAAATGATTCATCGTTCAAAGGTTCAATAAACTACTTATGAGAATGATTACTTGGGTTTTTCGTAAGAGCACTTACCTTGGTTGTATGTATCAGCTTGCTTGTGAGCTTAGTTTAGGTTTGATTATTGATAGAAAGTTGTCTTAGATGCTTGTCACGTGCTCGAGCCATAGGAGTTGGTTCAATTTTTGTCTTTCATAATTAAATTTATTATGGCTTCACACATGTGTTTGTATAAATTTTGGAGTTTCTTTTCACTAAGTGTTGTCGAAATCTCTACAAATCAACGGAGTTAGTTAAAATTTATCTTTGCAAAATTCGATTTTTGTTTTAATCTTATATTTCACTTTGTTTATCTTAGTAGCCTACTCCTTCTAAGGAAAATACTGTCAAAAGTTTTACTTATTTAGGGAGTTAGACAAATTTTGACTTTGTAAAGTCAAAGTTATTCCTAGATTTATGTTCAGTCTCATTTTAATTATGAGAATTTTTTTTTTCTATTGAAGTGCTTCCGAAAAGTTTCACGTTTCGAGGGGTTAGTTTAGTTTTTAGTTAGGATAAACTTCAGCAATCCATCCTGTACAGCAGAGATGCTGCAAAAATATTTAGTTTAGTTTTTAGTTAGGATAAACTTTAGTAATCCATCCTATACAGAAGAGATGCTGCAAAAATATTTTCTAATTTCTACTGACAGTCAGAAATAAAATTAGATTTAGCTTAGTGATGTACAGGGATGAAAGGTGATATGGGGTTTATTCTTCATGCACTTAAATATAACTTTTGATATTCGTCTGTGTTGTGTTGTATGTCATTTTCGTTCACTTTGATTCAAGGTTGACAAGTCTTAGTTTGATCAGATAAGGATCATCTTCTGTTACCATTTGATAACAGGTTCGTTGCCGAATGTCGGTTTTCGACTCAACTTTAATTCACTCTTGCGACTTAACCTGATACTTTAACCCTTGTGGTTAAATTGTTTCTCTCCGTTTTACCCGAAATTTTATTGAATGGCTATTTAAATCGCCACCCCCCCCAACAACCGAAAACTCTCAACCCTGTGAGTTAGGTTTGGGTTCTATGGAGGGACGATGACTGTTTGTCACTGACGGGTCCAATCCCGCCATTTGAAAACCGCAACTTTGACAAAAAAAATTTCGTGCTCAAAAGAATTTTTCAAAAATTCTGAAAATTTGAGTTTCGCTAGATTAGGTTGTGATCTTTCTATAACAAATATCAAATGAATAAGTAAAATTGTTTTTATCGTGAAATAATCGTCACGCGGATTCGGCGCATGTCTAATTTTTTGACGCAATTTTTTTTTCCCATTCACCCGTTTTTTCTCTCTATGTTACCGGTACCCCTCGTGAAATAGCGCTACCGGTCCCCTGAGGTTTTTGACGTTGGGGGAAATGGTCGTTTGAAAAGGACTGAGTGTTTTCTTTTGAGAAGGTTGGGGTTTGTATGTATAAAGCAAGGCGTGTGAGTACAACGAGTGATAAAGTTTCCCCCGTGTAATGTGTGGTCTACTGATGTTGAATTTTTGTGCGGTTGTAGATATGTTTGTGATTTTGACTCATAATTTGACTTGCTTGTGATCATTCATGCATTTTGGAAAAAGTCACACTGTGATTGTGAGAGTGATCGCCTCATGTTCAATAACCCACTAATATTATAATCAGTGTGTCCATACGGCTTGATTGATCATGCGGGAAGGTTGTGCAAATGAGGTTGAGAACAAAAAATGATCTTCTTAAGTTTGCTTATTGAAGTTTAATAGTTGGACGTTGAGGTTTGTGACGACTGTCAAATTTAAACCCCTTGATTTGTTTTTCAGGGCCTCTGAAAAAGGGGCCTCGTTCCATAAATCAGGGGTGACCGTGTTCCATCTCTGAAATAGATTGTCGTTTGTCTGCCGCTCTTTTGTGTAGGGTGCATAAAAGCGTAGGACACGCAATCGCATACGCAATTGCCTTGCGTCAAGGGAATAAAATCCCTCAAGATGTGTGTCAACCAGCACTTGAGTACCGAAAGCGACCCTCGATTTTTGAATGTGTGAGATATATACAAATCCTTTGGTTTTGATGTCTAATGAAAATGTTACAAATTTTGTATGCATGTATCTATCTATATATATAAGTATTTATCTTAGACTTTATTTGTGAACATTTTTCTACAGTACAATTAAATATATGATATAATTTTTATTGATGTGAAAAATATTATTCGATACATATTTCTTACGTAAATATTTGATTTAATGTTTGTCGATCATTTGCTATTGACTAAAGTTTTTGCATGTGTTCGAGGTCGGTATAGAGTGAGTTAAATCCAATGGTCGGTGGATGTGTGATCTAGCCCAGACTGTTTAGTATGATAAAATTGATAGCAATGCCATTTGAAGAGGATCGCATGTATGTCATTGGATAATGAAATGAATTTTCGTATAGTTTTTACTAGTTTGACGTTTAAGCCCATTAAGACTTCTAATCTCTAATGAAACCAAAAAAAACTATGGTTGGTAATGAAAAACAAATATGGTCCCTAAGAATCTCGCAATTTGACCCATAAAATAATCGTAACGACTTACTTGAGCCACGTATGATGTCGTTAGTCTTTGCGTATTGTGTGCGACCCCAAGGCCCACAAAGAGCCCCAAATGAAGTGTCAATGATCAAATCGTTAATGCAATCTCACTAATCAAGTAGTACAGTAGTTGAGGACTCCAAACTTTAACTACATTATGGAATACGCAGGTAGACTTGCATGTTATAATGAAAGATAAAGTTGCAGGTCTAAAAGTAAGAAAGTGATTTGACCTACATACATAGTTGGATGAGACACTAATTATGTTGTTCGAGGTTAAGTAGCCTTACTAATTGACTGATGTAGGGTCACCCAAGATACCAAAGTCACAGGTGTTGGATTGTGTATGTATGCACTCCGAGCGTAGAATTGCATTTTAAATTAACCTTGTGTTAAGTTCATGAGCAATGTCATTGGTTGGTCCATCTGTAACATTACAGGTAAGAGTTGTCAAATGTGGGTGTATGCCTCCTAAGGATAGTGAGAACACTTTAGGAAAGGTAAATTATGCCTTGCGGACCCCTATCGATCGTAAGAGGATATGAGAAGTATAATTGGCATACTAGCTTGGAGTGACAGTCTTCAATCACCTTCTTACCGACTCATGCATGATACAAGTTGGAGAACCTTTCGAACCAGGTTTGCAAGTATGGGCTGATGCTCAAAAGAGTACCCTCGACGTGAAGGTTTGAGCGGAGACTCTTTCACAAAACTGTTTGATACACTTAAGAAGACGGTCTGCCAGACAATTACTACAATGATCACAGGAGACACGAAAATGATGTTTATTTTCAAGGGCCCCGCCTTGCGAAGAACGAGATTGAATATAGAAAGTTTCAAAATGTTATATGTTTTTATCTCTTCGCTTGCATCCCAACAAAAAAGAGGAATTTACGGATCAGCAAAAGTTAGCCTTATCCCGCATAAATTCACTGAAAACAGAACATCCCCCCATCCGCATCCACATGATTATAATCGCACGTCAAACAAACAGGTTATCCATCTGGATCCAAAGTCAAGTTCTGTCTAGTCACACAAGGAGGTTATCTTTCCAGGTTCGAACTCACGCTCTGTTTTTTAACAGTTAATTTTTCAACCTTTTTATCAACGGTTATATATTTGAGCCTCATGAGCTAGGTTCAGTGCACATCCCATGGGGAAAGCATATGAAAAGAAGCTGGAAGAAATGTTTGGGTCCAGATGCGTTGTAGCAATTGCTGGCAATCTTGCAAATCAGATCTCTACAAGTGGCGATCCCATGCTTGTGCCCTGTTCTATACAAGGCAAGCCCAAGATTGATTCTTTTTGTACAAGGCAAGCCCAAGATTGATTCTTTTTGTACAAGGCAAGCCCAAGATTGACTCTTTTTCTTTTTCAGAAATCCAGCCCAATTAGCTCCTGATTGGATTTGAGTGTGTTGCAGCTCAGATGTACTGACTGCATCAGGGGCCTCCCAAAACGAAAAAAAGTGCATCTGACCACAGAAAGACCTCAAGATACATTTGTTGCAATTCATAGTAATGGAAGAATCTCTCCAGTTCTGCAGGGAGATGCACTCTCTTTTCTCTTTTCGTGTGCCGTGTGGCTGGGGCCCTTGGGCACTTCATAAATAAAAATTGGATGTTTGGGAAAAAAAAAAAAAAAAACTTTCTCGGCCTTTTGGCTAAGATCAAGGGCCTCGCTGCACTACTCTCCACATGCACAAAAGACAAAAATATTGCCGGTGTACCTTTCCATATTCTAGCGGAAGATTCACTCTCGTTTTGCACATTTCGAGTAGTGCAGCGAGGCCCCAAGTGTATGATCAGTTAATATCTGATCTTGGTCAATCCGGTCAATTAGATGTAAAAAAAAAAAAGTAATAATAATAAAAAAATAAAAAAATCCATCATTCCCCCGGATGTTCTGTAGAAGGACAAGACTACCATTTTGCGATTCCATCTTGGCCGGATTCGTTTTGCAGGCCGCTCTCGTCGATGAATCTGACAAGAAAAATGGCCAGATTCCGTCCGAATCCGAACAATTGGGTTGTGATTATTCTGTGCCCTATTTATCTGTCTGCTGTGGAAACAATCATCCCACAACCCGAATGTACCGCGCCTCGCTCCACTACTCACCAAAAGTGCAAAATGAGAATGAATCTTCCGCTATAACATGGAAATATGCACCACCATAATTTAATTTCCGTCCTTTGTTCATGTGGAGAGTAGCGCTGCGAGGCCCCAGCCCCAGTTATTACTTCCAACAAATGTGGGGTAGCCCCTCCCTCCCACCCCCTTCCCACCCCCCTCCCTCCCCCCTCCCTCCCCCTCCCTCCCTCCCGCCCCCTGCTTTGGGGAGTCTGATTGCTGCCGGAGATTCGCGCAGAGGTTCGAACCGGAGCTTCCTTGTCAGAAAATCGGCTAACGAGTAACGGTCTTTTTCGGGGTCGACAAGCGGTACACAAGGGGGCGAAGCGAGAGAAAGATTGGGAGAGAGAGAGGGAGAGAGAGAGTGAGTGAGAAAGTGAGTGAGTGAGTGAGTGAGTGAGCGAGTGGCTCTCGAGGAGTTTCCGGGACTCCTCCTCCTCCTCATCTCCTCGTACTCCGCCTTTCCTTACCCCTCCCCGCCCCCCCCC
>BFEA01000396.1:801131-812817 GCA_003427395.1 Chara braunii
TCTCTCTCTCTCTCTGTGTGTGTGTGTCTGTGTGTCTGTGTGTCTGTGTGTGTGCACTGTGTGTGTGTGTGTGTGTGTGTGTGTGTGTTTGTGTTTGTGTGTGTGTGTGTGTGTGTGTGTGTGTGTGTGTGTGTGTGAAAGTGTGTGTAGAAGAAAAAGCAATTCTCTCTCTCTCATCACAAACCATCCATAAAACTCCAAACGAGGAACCACTGACTGTTTGGCACTACTCAAGCGTGCTCAGTTGGGTAAGTAAAAGTACTTGGAAAAAATCAGAGGAAAATATCAGAGGGAGAACACACAACAGGAAAAAAAAAAGCAGACAGCCATAAAACTGATTGTTTGTGTGTGTGTGTGTGTGTGTGTGTGTGTGTGTGTGTGTGTGTGTCACCCACCCACTGTCCCTCCATGAGGAAGGCCAAATGGACTAGTGCCTGGGGACACACTAAGCCATATGGCCTCGCGCCCCACGGACTCCACACACGCATACAAATCAACACATACATGTCCAAACCAGCCTGACGATGTGTGTGTACAAGAGGACAGAGATCCTAGTCCCTTGGAAACATCACAATTAGCATTCAGAGTTCATTATTTTCCCACATAAACGTCACTGATTAGCATATAAATTGTGTCACAGTTGCACAGCTCGCCAAAGGGGAGCCAACCCCCTTGATGACAAAAAGGGATGGATAAATCCGTCCATGTGTGTGTTTGGTGAAATGGGTCCATTGCACCTCGCAATGCAACAAGCCGCGTTTATATAAGACACAACATAAATAATGCCAATAGCACAGACATCACGGCATCGAATGAATCACACCCTGATCCAAGCGGATATTCCATTCGACTGGGTATGCATGACCTCGCTGACTTCCCTAAAAAGACTCAAGAACTGCAGCCCGAGGGCACTAAGCCGTGAACTGAAACAACACAATGCGCAGCAACTAGGGGAAGGCAGAAAAAAGACAGCGAGCGAAAAAGGCATGCAGCATCAACAAATTGTGAAGGCTGGAGGGCAAGGGGGAGGCGGGTGGGCACACAAGTGATACAACGGCATAGGACAACAAGGTATCAGGTGACAAGCCGCAACAAAGAGCGAAGGCAGGAGCCTCTATGCACAAAGGAGACGAGAGGGCAGACGACGCAAGCACATGAAACAAGCAAAAAAAAAAAAAAAAAAGTTTTAAAAAAGTTTTAAAAACTACAAATCTTTTTTTCTTTTTCCTTTTCAATAAAAACAGTTCCTTATGGTCCTGGCTCCATATCCATTGTGGGGAGCATCAGTCCGGTTCCTGTCCACCGGCAAGTCGAGAATTGGAATACATGGTGAACACTCTCACGCTTCCTTCCGTCTGGCCGAAGGAACCCTGACCAGCATTGATTGCTCCTATGTAGGAGGATTGACTGTCAGCTTGCCCTACTGCTTTTCCTCTCAGAATCCATTTTGATTCTGTCATATAGTTCGTGTGCAACAAGAAAAGAGGAGAGTTGTCTGTAGGCAGTCTGAAGGATCTCCATATAGATGCTTTGAGTCATAGTCTGCATTTGGTGCAATTTTCAGTCCATACTGCCATATTTTGTTGTTTGCAAGTGAATAGGCTGGCAGGGGACAGCAAAAGAGGCAGCACTGCAGCAGTAAAGCAGAGGAGAGTAAGGACGTCAGGTAGGCGCAGAGGCAAACAACAGAGCAGCAAGTAAAGAACTGTCTTCACTCGAATACAATTTTACAGTAGTAATAATCCATGTATCAGACCCGAAGTTGTCCCAAATACTGCCATAATTACCGCACGTCTGATCGTGGGGATGATGGTAGCAGCCTCAGGCGCACAATCCAGCAAGCAGTCAGGCAGGCAACAAGGCAACCGAGCAAGCAGGCACATGAACAGTGGGGTTAGGGAGGCCAGGGGACAGATGATAGTGGGGCACTCGAGGCAACCAGTCAGGCAGGCAGGCAGGCGGGCAGGCAGGCAGGGGCAGCAAGGCAAGGAAGGCAAGCAGCAGGGGCAGCAAGGCAAGTGGGCAGATGGACAGTGGGCCACGGCAGGCAACCAGGCAGGCAGAGGCAGCAAGGCAAGGAGGTCAAGCAGCAGGGCCAGCAAGGCAATCAAGGCTACCCGACAGGACCCAAAGCCACAGGTGCAGCACGAACCAAAGCGAACGACTACTCACTGACAGTGTCTCGCCACAAGTAGAACTCCACAGATTGTAGGTTCATGCCACTATCAGCAGTCAGGCAGTCATTTTGACAGAAGTCTGTGCTGGACCCAGTTTGCAGCATCATTAATTTATTATTATATTAAGGTAGTATCCTTCTTTTTTTTTTTTTTTTTATGAAACCCCGTGCCGGTGTGCTAGACGGGGTGATATGAGCATCACCCTCTAGCAACACTTGCTCCAGAATCTGAATCTTTAGTGGAAAAAGTCTGTCATCACCAGGAACACCCAGACACACAGGCATTCTGAACACAGCAGCCCCCCCCCCCCGCTTTTTAGTGTTGCGGGCATTTCTGACAAACAGCTACACTTACTATTTGCCACATCTCAAAGGTTCGGCACATGGGCAACACTTTCAAAGAACGTAGGAAGAGACCAAACCCAACGCAAAGTGGAAAAAATAAGGAAAAGACATAGAAGAACAGGAAGATAGCAAGTTCTAGACAGTGTGATTGTGTGTGTGTGTGTGTATGCGTGTGTGTGTGTGTGTGTGTGTGTGTGTGTGTGTGTGTGTGTGTGTGTGTGTGTGTGTCTGTGTGTGTGTTGCCATGTTCGCCGTATACAACTCCAAAAAAAAGCATGACTGTGACAGACTTTCGTCGGACATTCACCAACTCATCAGGAGGTTGAATGTGTGTATGTGTGCGTGTGTTCTTAAGGAACCCCAGATTCTCTCTCTCATTCCCTCCATGAATCATCATAAACTTATCCATAAAACAAAAGAAGTTACTGTACGGATAGGCAAGATAGTAAAACATGCAAGGTTGTCCACGTTTATGTGGTTCAGCGCCAAGTGCCCATGCACCCATCTGCCGCCAAAGCGGCACACTTGCACATATACATATGTATACATATACATTTCATCATTTATAAAGGGATGGAGGGCAAAAGGCAACTTACCTAAGACAGAAGATGACTCCAGCAAGAAGGCACCGACCCAACCGTGTGTGTGTGTGAATTTGTATGTTGTCGAAGGTGATAGTTCCCCCACCCTTCCCCTCCGCCTTCCGCCCTCCATATTGTCATTCCACGGAAGATTTTCTTCCCTTCGCCTGCCCTCCAGCTTTGCTGCATTTGCTTTACTCTCTGCTTGTAGCGTTACACAACTCTGTGTAACCGCGCGTTCATTGAATGCGGGTTCAGCGTTCTGTTATGGAACAATTTGAATGCACGTCCAACGAACGCGCATGTACACTCTGAACAGGTTTGCGGCAGGGTTGAAACGCCGCGGGGATCAGGCCTTTTCCCCCCTGATTGCAAAGCTGTCAGAGGAAACCAAGCTGAAGAGTGGGATGATGTGGAGGCCTTGGAGAGCAGTGACAGTGATTTCATACAGCGTGCTGGCGAGATCCGGCATCCCAGCGGAACTGTTGGCGGTTTCGGTGGCACACCTCTTGACTTCTGGGATTCTAAAGAGAGATAGTGATTTGGACTTGAGAGCGTCCACCATAAATCTGGACAGATATTACAAAAGCGATTGCTCCGAGAGCGATATAGAGGAGTGGCAAGATGAGGGCGAGGGAGCAGGTTCAGAGTCGGCCCCTGTCCCCGGACAGGGAATCAGTGAAAGTGTAGGGGAATACAAGCTAGATGATTCGGTTGATGCGTCAACAGGGATGGATGCGAGCGATCAGGCCCCCTCCTAGACTGTCTACCTCTATGATTATACCCCTGGCTATTCCCCGTTGCCTCAATGATGGAGACCTTTAGAAATGGGGCAAACGTTAAGGAAGACCGGTTGGACTTAAAGACACAAGGTGTAGTCATTAGGAGCTGGAATATTAACGGCCTCAGAAACATTGTTGACAGAGAAGAAAAAATGAATGACATAATCAAAGGACTTACCGTTCATACAAATAAATTGGCAGATATCATATTGCTGCAAAGAAATCACCTAACCTACTCAGCAGAACACAACAGAACTCGAAAACTCTTATCAAGGAAACTGGGAGGAATGAAGGACGAAATACGGTCCTCAGATAATACATCAAGCACGAAAGGAACAACTATTCTTGTACCCAAATTTTCCCGCCTATATACGGCAGGGTCGATAGTGGGCAAAGAGGCGGATACGGTAGATAGTAGATGGTGCCTTATGGATGATTAGTGGAAGGAGGAAGAATTTAAAATAATCAATGTATATTCACCAAACAACTCTTTAGACAGATCAGCATTTATAATAAACATCAAACATCTGATCCCCCCTTTGTCGCCCTGCATTTTGGCCGGCGATTGGAACACAACTATATACCCCACCACAGATCGTATATCTAGGTCCTCGGCTGGTCAGCTCACACAGGAGGTGGTGCCTATCCAAAAGTTGATGATGGACTACAATCTAGTTGAACCATACTGTACTTTGCATATGGGGACAAGAGCCTTCAAGGGTTTTTAAAAGAACCATGCCCACCACACCGCTTTCTCCTTCATTAACTACTTCTTCATCTCAGGTACACTAAGCGTTGAGATCTTGCCCCTCGCACCGTACCCGAGTTTGGACCACAAACCCATCAAACTCATAATCAGCTTCGAGCAGTATGTCAAAAAGGGGTTTAACTTTCACAAACTCAACAACTCCCTCCTGTTGAGTCAAACTTTTCAGGCAGGAGTTCAAGAGTGTTGGCAAAATTTGAGGGTACCTACCTACCTATACAAGATCAGTGGGAGTGGTTTCAAGAATGCTACTCCACATTATCACAGACGGTTGCTAAAATTTCAAGGAAATTAGCGTCTGACGGGAAATAGAGGAAGCAAGCGTTGGAGGCAACCCTGAAGATTGCGGAGACAAATCTGATTGATAAAACCTCTTCCGCACTTTACACGATTATTTTCGAAAAGGCAAGAGGAGAACTCACTATGTGGAGATTGTGAGAATTGAAAGGATTACAAACAAGAGTCAGAATGAACGAATACGAGCTAAGTAAGTCCATGTCAAAACACTTCTTCGCAAGAATCAAAGCAAACTCAAGGGCTAACACGATAAGAAGCCTGAAAACCCTCTAAAATCCAACTGAAACAGTGACAAACAGTGAAGGAATGTTGAATGTAGCAAGGAATTCTATGAAGAGCTCTATCAAACAAAGACCCCTATGCCTACTCCGCCCAGCACCAAAGACTCAAAGAGGCATGGATTAGGATGCTACAATACCTCGAACAAACGATATCTCAGGAACAAGCAGAAGCTCTGGACAAGCCCATCACCATGGAAGAACTGCAAGGTGCTGTCCAAAGTATGAACAACAATAAGTCACCAGAAATCGACGGGATGACAAAAGAATTTCGGGAAAAATTATGGCCGCTCTTAGGGGGCGATCTGTTGAACTTCTACAACGACAGCTGGCTCAAGGGGGGACTGGGAAATCTACTGAGTAGCAGTGTGGTCACGTTGTTGTACAAAAAGGGAAGAAAGAAGATATCAGGAACTATACACCCAGGTTGCGCATGGTCGCGCCTCGCAGTCAATTCCCTGCGCGCGCCGCTCACCCCGATGAGGACTCAAGCTTCCTCTCGCGTGCGGCGTCAGACGGGCGAAGTTGCACTGGCGTAACTTGCAGAAAATACGCCAAATACCCTTGTAAGGGTATTTGGTACGACAACGAAATATATACATGGAGCTTCCGCAAGCCGCTCCGGCCGAGTGCGCCAACCATACCTCTCACGAACCCCTACGACATGATAGGACCTACGCGAGGCACGACTTACCTCCACCTTACGTGAGTTGTCACCTCCCTTCGATGGGCGTAACCCCGCCGAGCTACTAGTCCACAGTACGAAAGCTAATCAGTTGCAATCACAGAGGTGGACCAGCCGAGGGCGTTTCTCGTACGCTGTAGCATAGGGGGTACGCGCGGTAATACGCCTCTATCGGACCCTCAACCGCTCGGTCTCCTCGCGCTACTATGATATCCCGCGTCACCGCCGCTCGGTCTCGATCCCTGAATCTCTTGGATGAAAGTCTAATGTCGTAACCGGTAGTGCTAGGCCCAAGGTTGGGTCTAGCTCTGACGGACATCTAGATAAACCGATACTGCACGAAGCGCAGACCTACCAAAACATTTCTAGAATTACATTGTTGTCGACGTCGTCCTCCACACGTACGCATAAGTCGCAGGCAAACACACCAATCAAAGGACAAAATCTTTTAAATGCTAATTTAATCAGAAATAAAATTTTGGCCGGCGATCACGCTGACTCTTCAATCATCAACAAATAAAAGGATAACGCGCGCCTCAAACTTGCGCGTCCACACACCCCCTGCTCTAGTCAACCATTCAGTCAACGTAAACCACAGATGCAGCCGCGCCTCGCGCGGTATGCTTAACCTTTAAATCAAACTTATTTTTTGTCGTTTGTAATAACCCAGAGCGAATACCTTTGTAAGGGTATTCGCACCGACAACGGAAAGTATGGGGATGGAAGATAAGAATAAGCAGGACGTGAAGGAAAGTTTTTTGAAAAGTTTTGAAAAGAAGGGCATGAAGAAAGGAAATTTTGAAAAAAAAAAAGGAGGTTGAAGCTGGCGGGGAAAATGAGAGCTAAGCAAAGCGATTGGTGGAGACGGAGGAGGGAGAATAGACGGAATGGGGGACTGATGAAGGACGGAAAGTATAAAAGGAGAGGGAAGGGAGTTGAGAGGGGGGATGATCTGGATGCTTGTCAAGCACTCGGTAATGCCCGCGCTCAACGGTCGTTCTGGTGGTGAGGTGGACGGTGGGGGATGAGTTCGTGGGAGAGGTCGCGCGTGAGGGAACAAGCGTTTTCATGATTGTTCAGGGGAGTGCGCAAGTTCGAGCTCAAATCTAGCGTGCACTTGGCAACGCATGAGGGAGTATAGCCAGTGCCCCAAGCTGAGGAGCCAAGAGAGAGAAAGAGAGAGGGGGAGGAGGAGGGAAGCCAGAAGTACGAAACGAGCAAAGGTACGCGCGACTTTTCGGGAGCGATGGGCAGAACCTCTATCGACGCCTACGTCGAAGAACGGGAAGGAGCGAGCGAGAAGGGAGAAGTGGCACGCCCGCGTAAAGAGCTCGAGGGAGCTAGCGATTGGAAAAGGAGGATCGGGCACGATCGAGTGTGGCACACGCACGCGAGAGATAGCAGGTGGGGAAGGCGACTTCGGGAGAGTAGCGAGAAGGGTGTGCGGAAGAGCGAAGGAGCCGGCACAAAAGGGGAGGGAGACGAGTGCACTAACATACGAGGGGTGGGGCGAGCACGGTCGGATGTCCGTGAAGAGCTGGAAAGAGAGAGCTAGTGGTTTGCGCACGGTGACTCACACCAAGCGCCAGCGAGAGCGCTCGAACGCAGGTCTTGACTGTCGCGCGACAACTCGCGGGCAGTGAGAACGGCCATAAGAGGGACGCGGACCGACGGAGTCTGCAAGGAGAACGAAGGAAAAATGACAGGGGAGCTCCCGTCAGGACGCGGTGACAAGTGAGACTTTCATTCTACTGGAGGACGTGGCAGCAGAGATTACGAACCGAGGCGCGCCTAGCGCACGCGCGGTCAAACTTCGGCGCTGGGCCACACCGGGTCACGGGTCGACGCGGGTGGCGGCTCGACCCCCCTGCGCGGGGGTTCCACGTGGAGCTCCGTAGCCGTCATGTTGTTGGCACGTGGCATCCAGGGCTGTACGAGCGAAGACGCAGTGGAGTGAGCCTAGGGCGAGACCAAAGTGCGTGAAGACGACGGCTGGTTTCCGAAGCGGCCAGGAAGCGAGTAACAAGCAGACCAAGGAAGGTGTAAGCAAAGCAACGACATAGACGATCGAAGCAGGCAAGGCCTCCGGGCCTCCGGCCATGGTCGGAGCGGACAGGCGGGAACCCTCAGGGGAGTGACCCCACGGGAGATTGAGGAGGGCGAGGCCTCCCGAGAAGACCAATATCACCCGGGCGTGGGAAGAAATCGACAGCGGCGAGACATCGGGCGGGCCAAGGAAAGCACAAACAGGGGGAGGGGCGGGCTCTCAACCGCGAAAGAAGTGGATCATGCTCGTGGACAAAGCGGGGTGAGAGGAGTGGGAGACGTGGCAGGGGAGAGAAAAGGGCGTAATAAGGCAGCGGCCACGAATTTGTGGAGAAATCCCGTGGGGACGGACCCCGTTGACGTAACGGTCGAACCTGCACACGAGAGGAGATGGCGTCTAGAGCATAGGAGGCATCGGAGGAGCGAGAATCAACGAGCGACAGTAACAGTATAAAAGCCTCATACTACCTCTACGACCCCCCTGCTCCCCCTCCCAGGGCGTCCCCAAGCCAGACCTGAACCTCTGTAAGAAAGCATCAGAATGAAATTGGTAACATCAATGAACGGATAATTGACAGCTCAACTGACTGTACCACACACACAACGAGACTCAATCACACGGGGGGAGAGCGTGGAACCATAAACGAGCGGCTATACTGCATCTCATACACATAGCACAACCCTAACCCACAGTCGTCCCCCCCAACCCAGAATCGCTCAGGATCGACAATCTCCATCTCATACCCCCCCAAAATATATATATATATATATATATATATATATATAATATTATATATATATATATATAAAAACAAACAAATCCCCTACAGGGCACTCACAAACCCCTCGGCGCCATGGACGGCTCAATTGACCAGGGTCACAAAAAGCGAAGGGGGTCGCGCCCCCTCATCCTCTACCGGGGGGCCGGGAGGCACAACCCGACCAGACAACTGACGATATCCCCGTACAACAGACCGGTGCCAGGGGGGATCTCCCGCCCTAGACCGATCCGCTCCCTACACGCTGGCACGTATTCAGTGGAAAGGCACCACTGGCCGAGTCTGGCCGAGGCGACTGACAAACAGAAAACTCTGCCAGCCCCCGAGAACCTGCAGCCACCCCGGGCGGAGGCGCACACACTGGAGACAGGATCTTCATCACACAACTCCCCCCCCGGCCAGAGAGAAGCAATTCGAGAGGAAAACAACAGGATGGCAATGAAGAAAGGGGAAAGCGAACTGGTTGGGATGGACGAACAAAGCGGGGGCGTGGCGGGAGGAAATGAGGTGGAAGACGTAGAAATGCTAAACGAGGAAGATAAAACCCAGGAAAAAAGAAAACAAAAACAGGCACTGGGGGCAGAATCAAAAAGAAAGAACGGGGAATCAAAACCCACATGGGCACAACGTGTCAGAACCACCATTCAGGAAAAATCCCTTGACATCCGCCGAACCCCTCAGGACACACAACAAGGAGAGGAAGAGATTTTGAAAGTACCCCTTCGCAACCTTTCATCGGCAAGGGCGTACTTCTTGACCCTCTTCCTCCTCCCCTCCCCGAACCAGGTGGTGGATCAAGGGGGGAGGAAGACAATGATGAGAACATACCCCACCGACAAATTAGAGGCAAGAGATAAAACTTACAGCCAACACGCAAGCAGCTGGCTGTTTCTTGGCGACATAGCACAAAAATCAGTGAACGACAAAATCAAGTGGTTGCATAAACGATTGGAGGAGATGAAGGGCAACCCAGAGGCTGTTCACAAATTTTTCCTGATCCAACCTCTATCCTCAACGATTTTCACTGTGCTTTGCCTCTTCACCGAAGATAAAAAGAAGATGGACGGGTGGAGGTCGATCAAATGGGAACGCTCAGAAGTCAAAATATATCCGTGGCAACCCAGAAAAGTGAGCCCGGAGGAGAAGCGCGAACAACTGATGAAGGATTATTTCTGGGTTGAACTGAGACACATTCCCGTGGAAATTCAGGCCGCCTTTGTCTATGATTTCGGCCAACAATACAATATCGTCGACTTCATCGACCCACTCCCGTCCTACGTGGCCAAGCGCGATGACTATCTAATGCTGGCTCTGGACCTCCCCAGAGACCAGCCCTTCTCGATGGACGACATCATCCCCTATAGAATGGGGGGAAAAGTCTTCTAGATCCACACAGCCCACAAATTTCGCCCTTGGTGCTTCAAATGCCGGGCGTATGGGCACCTCAGCACGGAATCGGCCTGCCCTCACCATCCCAACAACAAGGGCACACGGTGGACCAGGGCCACGACGGATGGGTCTATCTGGAAGATCGGGACCCAGCAGGCCAGCCGAAGGGCTGGTCATGGGAAGGAAGAGGGACCCCTGCTGGGCCACCAGACCCCCCAATGACTGGACCCCGCCCCGGCAAGGGAACGCTCAACGAGAGGAGAAGGCCACAGAACCTGGACGGCAGGATCCCAAGCCCCCGGACCCACCAGGCAAGGAGAAACAAGCCCAAAAACAGCCTGGGCACCCCCGAGAGAGGCAGAACCGGAAAACCTAGGGCCCTTCAGCAATGCAGTACCTACCGGTAGAAAAGAGCCCAGCGAACCTGCACAAAGCGGGGGAACATCAGAAACGTATGCAGACAGAACCTTCACAACCGAGGCCAAATGAACAGATGTCGCAGGCAGATAGGACGCAAAAGAGCTGCAATCCAGGCGACCCGCTCGAGGAAGCCTTCGGCCCAGTACCGATGGAGATTGAACTTATTCCTGGTGCACCCCCACCACCAGACGTGGAGATGGCTGAAGCCCGGGAGGAGGACATGGCCCAGACTGCACAAAAAACACAAACAGAGACGCACGATCCTAACAATCCCCAAGGCATGGCCCTCCAGGAGGTGGCAGAGTGGCTCATGGACAACCTCCGCTTGAAGTTTCGGAACAGAAGTGAGGAGGCTTGGGACACGGTGTACAGGGACTTGGTCACCATGCTGGAGAACAGCCCAAGCCTCCACACAGCCGTGACCCAAGGCCTGCCGAAGGGGTCAAGTTGGACGGAGGTCTGCCATAAGCTGTTATGTATTGTCCTTGCCCGGTTTCGCCCCCCCCCCAACCCTTAGCAGGTCTCGAAGGGAAATAACAGCCACACAGGCAAAGGAGACTTGGGAAATGGGGACCAAAACACAACACAGCAAGACAACAATGTTGAGGAGGAGGGCTCCCGAGTGCGCGCACCGGACCAATCCCAATCTGACGTAACCTGGGCGCCCACGCAGACCCCACAGCACGAGGACCGCAAGTCTCAGAGAGGAGAGGAGGTTTCAAGATCGGGACAACACAACCATGCAACCTCGGACCTGCAGACTGACAGTTCCCCCAATGTCTCGCTTCCCTGTGCTCATGTGGCACAAGAAGCCACACCGTCCGAAAGGCAGCATCCCCCAGATACTCGGGAGCAGACAAGTCAGGCAGGACCGACCAAGGAACCGGACCCAAAAGACCTGAAAGAGCATATGGAAGAAGGGGACAGTGGGGACGCCAACCAGGCCCGGGGCCAGCCTGCACAGACCATGGAAACCACACAACCAGAAAGGAGACAGTGCCCCTCGACGGCGGAACACAGAGGCCTACCAGGACCGGCGAACCACCACGCACAGACCCGCGCCACGGAACCGGAAGGAGGCCTGTGTTTGGCACTACCAGCCTGGGAACCAGCTATAGTGACACCACACCCCGATCTCCCTG
>BFEA01000396.1:843251-859411 GCA_003427395.1 Chara braunii
CCCGATGACCCCCGACCCCTGCACCCGTGTGAGACCCCCGCCAACCCCCGAACCCCGCCCCCACGACAGCCCTCGGGGGAACCCACGCCCACCGCCCACCGAACCATGCCCACCCCCGCTCCGCCATGGCCCCACCCCGCCAGGGGTAACAACCACTGTGGGGGGGGGGGGGGCCATTGCGGCCATTTTCTGGAAAAAACAGAAAATGCCAAGGGCCGCATGACGACGGTGCGCACCCCGCGTTGTTTTTTTTTTTTTTTTGCTGAGGTCGGGGGTGCTGACCCCTGGCTCCCGGGACCCCCGCCGGGGCTCCGGGGCCAGGGGTCGACAACCCTGATCAGCGCCCTAGGGATAGGACAGCGTTCGGGTATACTTAGTGTTAACCAAGCGTATCTATACTATAGCGAACGAGCAAACACCCTCGGCTGACCTACCTCAGCAATCGCATGTAAAAACTTTTGTATTTGGGTTAGTAGCTCGGTAGGGATACACCCCTAAGGGTGGTGACAACCTCTTAGGGAAAGCAAGTTGTGCCCCGCGGGAACCTATCCTGTCGTAGGGGACTGCGGGAAGTACTGCTGGCGTACCCGGTTGGAGCGGCGAAGGAACGATGCGACCACGCCCGTCTCGGCGACTCCCAGAATGTTATGCCTCGTTTCCGAATTGTATCTTGGTTTTGTTTTCGTTTTAACTCCTACATGACATGGTTGGGAGGGCTCTCGCCTTTACGAAAAAGGCGGGAGCCGATGCGCTCGACAACGCAACCACCAAACCTCATTCAGTGATTTTGAAGGTCGAGTCGTCATAATATTGAATGTGATGGCTCCAATATGAGTGCAGGTCTCAACTAATCGACACTGAGGAAGAACTATCACATTCACTATGATGGTTCGAAAAAACCTAACCCTGAATCGAATATGGATATTCTAAAACATGTTTGGTTGTGGTTGTGAAAGTCACACCTCCATATCGAATGTGACCGTTATTGTAGTCTGTAGGAGGGGGGACAAAGGAAAAGGGTTGATGCACCCGTGGATGTTAGGTCTACGCCTGATGATTTTTTCTTTGTAGGCATGCATTTTTTCACATTATCATGACAATGGTTCGACGTTCTTTGGTGGAGGATTCAATATTAAAAAAACTCAAATTTTTAATTCGGCGTTTTTTGGTGGAGGATTCAATATAAGAAAAACTCAAATTCTCTAATTGTGGAGGGAGTTTTCAATATTTACGGGTACGACATTGTTTTGGAGACGGTGTTAATGATATTTTGCAAGTAGGGGATTGTTTAGGTTCAATAGACGGGTCACATGCCTTCTATATTGAGGATTTTGTGAAAGAGGGATGCCAATGAAAAATTTTGAAGGAGAGAATAAGGGAACCCGATGTGCATGTCGGAAAGAAGCATTGGTGAACTGCATTTGGCATGCAAGGAAACCTCAATTGTATTATACCTACCCCATCCTTCCGTCTATATTGTCAAAGATCCACTGCATCAGTCTCCAACGCTGTCACCCACATATTTGAACCCGAAGGTATTCCCTAATGCAGACCATTATATCAACTCTGGCATCCCTATAATGAGTCAACGGTTTGAGTTGTTCGTGTTCCGCATTAATAGTTGCATTCAGACATGCACCCTACGTCAATCCACCATATCGGATCTGATCATTCCTGGAGGTTGGAGTTTGACAGATTGCGTTTTTGGAGGATTGGACTGTGAGCTCCATCATTTTTTATCGTCACCAGAATTTGCATTTATATGCTTTAGGAGACAATTTGTTTTACAAGGTAAAAAAATCAACTCCTTGAAAATACAGAATTAAACGACTTCACATTACGTTCTTTGTTGGTCATTTTCTCTTCCCTCTTTGCGTCGTTTCAACATTAAAAATATAAAACAAAAACGCCTCATTGACATCATAGACGATGGAGAATGAGAATATATCATCCATTGAAATGGATTCATGCGTAAGCGTTATCCCCAATTTCTAATTCAAATTGGGATGACACAAAGAAGATTAACATGGTGCCATGGACCATGTGCAAGATAGTTCAAATAAATCAAAAAATGGATATGAAGCATTATGTCTTGGTATATATGTGTAAGGATGATACATATAATTTTTTGGAATAAAGGTAAGTGGACTTATGCTATGGGGAACATCCAACGGCTAAGGATGTTAAAACAAAACAAACAAACCAGTGTTAAAAACCCGGTAGGACCGGGGGGTCCTCCCCCAACCGGAACCGGACCGGTCCTACCGGCCGGTCGACCGAGCCAGTTCCCCCCCGGTTGCCTGTAGCACATCTTTTTTTTTTTTTTTTTTTAGCCCATGGTGTTGTTGAGGCCAAGGACTAGACGCACAATGATTGCTGGCAGCGGCAGCCGATGGTTGTCCTGACAGGATAGGCCACCTTCCCTACCCTTCCCCACGTTAATGCTCCCAGCACACCCCCTATCCCTACTATCCTACCTAAGTGTCAGGACCATCGCCCTACCAGTATCGAGGGCAGTCACCAGACAGCAGTGACAAGCACCCCTTAACACTATAACCCCCACCCCTCTTTTCAAAGTTTTTGGGTGGGAAGCATCGTCCCTACACTGCCACTAACACCCCAGTGTGACCAGCACTCAGGACCATCGCCCTACCAGTATCGAGGGCAACTTGGACGAAGCACCCCCTAACACTCAACCCCTACCCCCCTTTTCAAAGTTTTTGGGTGGGAAGTACCGTCCCTMCCCTGCCACTAACACACCCCCACCCCCCTCTTCAAAGTTCTTGGGCAGAACGTCAACGTTTGCAGAAATTCAGGTACGTTGTTGTCAATGTTTGCTAAAGCCCATGCTGAAACTCCACCACTAACACCCTCACCATAAACCCCCCAACGCCCGACCCTCAACCCCTGAAATAAACCCCCCAAACGAAACTTCTCTGTTCAAAGTTTTCTTTGCGGATTCGGGGAGATCTCGGTGAGTGTAGTCCAACCATGTTTTCAAAAAAAAAAAGAAAAAAAAAATTGACCCACTTTTGGACCCAACCGGGCCGGTTGGATCCGGGCTGGTCCAGCCGGCCGGTTGCCGGCACAACCATGAAAAAAAAAAAAAAAAAAAAAAAAAAAAAAAAATTCGTTTTGCAAAAAAGATGGAATGGGGATAATTCATGGATGTGATTAATTTTGTAGCTTTTCGTATATCGTTTATGTCAAACGTTCTCGCGACTCGTTACTTTGTGGATGCATAAATTTGTGTTATCACATGTTAGTATGTGACATTGTCGCCACTCGTATGGTGTGATATGTTTTAATAGGAGATCATACTCAGATTATATAAAAATGTGTGATCCTATGCGTCCTTACTAAAATATCTATTATGCAGTCTGGGCATAACACCCTGTACAATCTCATACTCAATTTGTTGTGTTTGTGACCTCGATTTCGATAGATTGCCACCAATAGAGTATTACATGGATGTGGGATTCCGAAGACTATATGAGATTAAAGGGTGTTGCAAGATACCTTTCTTCATCTTTTAGATAAGATTAAGTGCAATATATCTGTTCTGATCGATTTAATATCTGATTCATGGTTTATCGGGCCACATTAAAAGGAAAAAGAAAAACAAAAGGTGTTGCAAGATTGG
Organism: Chara braunii; assembly: GCA_003427395.1. Lineage (NCBI taxonomy): Eukaryota > Viridiplantae > Streptophyta > Charophyceae > Charales > Characeae > Chara > Chara braunii. Next base: position 846,895 of record BFEA01000396.1, read on the forward strand.
ACAATTTATAGTTATTGTAAGATGTAGTCTAATATCGAATCAGCAGTACGAATTCGTTGGGGTAGGGTTATGCCTCATTTTTTAATACTAGTTTTTTTTTTCCCTTTTTTATATAAAGGTTGTATTTTTATTACAAGGCCCCGGTGCCCAAGGCAAAGTACATAAATGATACACACACGGAGACAACAGAGCGTTCTCCACTAGCCTAGCGGAAGAGCCATACGCCTGTCAAAAGTCTCACCGCTCATATCACAGGCCGCAAGAAAAGCGTCAAAACTAATCCAGTAGTAATCCTATCAATGCTAACCAATTCATTTTTTAGGTGTTGAAAATGAACCTCGAGAATCAAAAGGTATACCTTATGAAGTCAAAAAATGTAAAGCTTTTGTATCTGTATGACAACTAGTTATTATTGAAATATTCATACCTCGTATTTTATCGATTTTATCATAATGAATTTCAGGGAAAATTAATTGTTCCTTTATGCCAAAATAGAAATTTTCATAGCCATCAAAACTTTTCCGGTTTAAGCCTTGAAAATCTTTAATTCTTGGAAGTGCCAAATGAATAAGACGATATAAAAAAGCATACATAATTTCACCTCTAACAGTCACACATATTCCTACTTGCATTTTTTTTTTAATTTGAAAACCAGCTATAACTTTTCTTGCACGAGTCACAATAGGTTTTTGACTAGCTATAATAGATAAATCTTTTATTGGAGAAGGATAAGAAGCCCAACTAGATTTAAAATCCTAGATTGCTGCTCTAGCAAATACTTTTCCGCAAACCTTCTTCATCAAATCCCACCTTGTCAGATTTATAAATCTTGTTCGATTCTCAATAACACTCTTTGAAAATCAGAAGACGGTCACTCCTTATTGAACGACATCCCGCACTGACTCATAATGTGGTAAACATCACGGCAACAAGACGTTAATTGCAAAGCTATTAAGCCAAGCAGCACGACATCGTTCAACTAGAGCGGTTACCAAGAGGACTAACATTTATCCTGTCCCTCCAAAAGTTTTTACCACTGGGCTTCACAGGGGTGCATCTGGATAACCGAATGGGCAATTACTGTGGGTGACTGTCATCAGTCCAGTATCCCATAATCCCACTTCTACAACAAGTTGGGTAAAAAAAAAAAAAAAAAAAAAAAAAAATCTTGCAAATCCTCCACCATATACACTGCATCACACAACTTATAATAGGGTTTGTTCCTGGGGAGGAGATGATACAACATGGTAGCAATTGGAAACGCTCGATGCGCCACGAACCGAAGTTATCCTGCATGCTTAGACTCCAAAAACCGCCTCATACAAATAACCTCGCGGGGACCACCTGTGACAGGTCATGATGGAGTTCCAGCTATCGGCCAGATGAACATTAATATCAACAGACGACATGAGTGTGGCGTAGGCAAGCTTTGCAAACTTTTTGCAGTAAGTTGAGGCAGAGCAAGAACAACATTCGCCCGCCTCAGATCGCTCAAATTTCATGCCCTCGGGTCCAAAATCGACTCTGCCAAAGAGGTTGGGTTGAAAGACAATACGGTCGGTATTCAACCAAATGCCCAGAGCGTATCTTGATGACACATATCGGTTGCAAATCACTAAACGCTGACAGCACAGAAACCGACGAGGACTGACTAAGGGAGGAACCTAAACCATCATACCCATCGCGTGCAGTTCAAGGCCCTGGGCCAAAAGCTGGCAGCAATGAACAAAAACCTTAGCCTCCAATCGCCACAACCTAGACGGGGCAGACCAACTCCTTTGAACCCCCTCCAAAGATAGTCACCGTGACTGAGCCAAACCAGAACACCAGCATAGCGATTGTCTTGGTCACGATGGTTCCGCAATCCACACGGGTGGAAGTAGAAGAGGATATCACGACTAAAGACAAGGAAGAAGATAGTAGTGAGATTGTGATTAGTGAAAAACAAGAAGGTGAGGATTCGGTGCAGGAAGACATTGCTCCCCGACTGAAGAAAGGAAGGGAACATGATACATAAAAGGCAAAAGAAGTAGAAGAGGATTCTGGGTTGAAATCCTCCCAATAGCCTGTTATTAATGGTCTTAAATCAGATTTTGAAAAAAAACAATCAATCCAATCAAAAGGGTTGCCATGGGGGAATAGGGGAAAAGACAAAAAATAAGGCATTTGTTAGAAAAATGTCATGCATCTAAGAATCAAATACAAAAAGGTAATTTGATCATCAAAGTTAGGAAAAAGTCAGGAAGATAGGAGATAGGTTTTTCCCCAATTGGAAATGACATGTATGAAACTGTGACATTGACAGGTTGAACTTCATATGTTGACTATCAGAATCTGGATGATCGCACTTTCAAACGGGATATGCACGACTTTCTTTCCAAGCACTATGATCGTGGTCCACAAACAACTCTCATAGAAATAGATGACTAGACAAGAATGACCAAGAGGAACACCTTTCTTAGGTTTGAGGATAACAAGAAAGTTGATTTTCGCTAGTTCTCTCACACTGCCTTGTTGGAACTTCAACAACTCAAAGTGAAAGCAAACACAGTCTGGTCATGAACAAAAGTGTTTTTTTTCTTGTGTTTCATATTGCGTAGGGGTTTACTCAAATCTACATCCTCCTCGTTGGAGGGAGGAAATTGGTCTCGATAGTAGAACTATCTAGCTTGAAAGTGATTAACGGCTATGCCAGTAATGAATGAATTATAAGCATTATGGAAATAATATAAATTGGCAAAGACCGACAAAGAAAGAAGATATCGACTTATGTTTTCTGAATGTTAATGGTTTGGGCTAAGGCAGAAATAAAAAAAAGGAGAGCTGTAATAAAAGAACTAAAAAGGGTGGAGGGATGAACCTGACCAAATCCTAAATGAATACAAGAAACACATCTGGTGGATTCCTTAGTCTACCAGCGGACCCACAAATTAGCTTGACCCTTTTCAAAGTTTGTTGCTTATGCTAAGCACATCGGATCAGCAAGACTAGCTCTAAGAGTTTTCCCTTACTTTAGGATAAAAGTTGTACACTGGGAGGAAAACAAAAAAATGGGGGTGGATATGGGCAATTATTATGTTGGAAATAAATTTCATAGGAGTCATGGATATCTACGTTTTTAATGATATAGGTGAACGAAGACAAGACATTCATAATCACATTCCAAAATAAATTTCAATACCGATAGCTGGGGACTTCAATGCGGTTCCTGATCGATGGTTAGATTTGAAAAATTCTCCAACCATGCCCGCTATAAATGAAGTGGATGAAATAATTATTCAACGATTCTGGGATGAAGGAAAAATATTTGATTCATTGGTAGTAATTTTTTCACAAGAACGTATGTATACTTGCATCAGGAATTGTGGCTCATCTCATTAGTTTAGGTCAAGAATCAATCTAATTCTATTGTCAAAGGACTTGGATGGAGCAATGCTAACGACAAATATGTTTTCACAAATTCCCTGGGCAAGAGCAGATCACAAAATATGTGTAGTCCTCTTGTCATTTCAAAAAAAATCAGGCCATGATTTTGTTTTTATGAATTGAATACCTCATTACTGGCTCACAAAAGTTTTATAACGTACATCCAAGATGTTTGGAACTTTTAGTGTACTACTAAATATTACCAAGATTCTTTATCTTATGGGTCAATAATGACCTAGTATTTCTAGCCAAAGAGTTGAAAAAACGATATTCTCAAGATATTGAAATTCAAGAACAAATTATTCACTATGAACAAACATCATCCGACAGAGCTATCACAAACACTAGATATGTAAGCCTTGACAAATCAGCTTTTAACATTGGCACAACGATGTTAGCAGCGACACCTAATCACAACTGAGGAAAATTAAAGTTGGGTAGCACAACGTACGTGTATGCGGGTTGCGTGTACACGTGTACACGTATTCTAGTACGCGACATGAACACGCGTATACGTACTCCCGTACGTGGAAATACGTTAAAAAATAAATTGGAAAACATCTTTAAACCAATTATGTTATGCAAAATGATATTTCAAACAACGTTTGTTTGAGACTCATCTCAAAATTATATACCGAACTCAAGTTAAAAATAAAAAACATAAAAAAATAAAAAAAATAAAAAACAAAAATTTGAAAACAAACTTTTGTAGCAAAAATATGTTATGTAAAATCATGATACAAAAAACTATTATCTGGGAGTCATCCCTGAATTCCCAACCAAACTCGAGTGAAAAATAAAAAACTGAAAAAATTGTAATATTATCACAATAATTGAAAACCTATTTAAAAATATTTTTTTGGATTTTTGATTTATTGATCGAGCTTGGTTTGGAACTGTGTTGCACGGCGTACACGTACGCGGACCCCACGCACACACGTACATGTATGCACGTGCGTCAAAAAGAGCCCCGCGTACGTGGCGGCGAGGGTCCTTTTCCGGACCGTTTTGTGGCCTTCTCGGGGTCGGGGGTTACAGTGGGTCGTGGGTGGGAGCAGCACAAGTCGGGCTGCAAGGCGGGGGGGGGAGAAGACGCGCTTGATTCGAATTTCGAATTCATGGCGGGACATTCTACCCCCTGCCTTGCCTTGCAACCCAACCCTGTTGTCTCCCCCAATGCCACGCACCGTGTCGCTCACAATCTCGCTTGCCAAGACCATTGTCGCCACGGTGGGGTCGCCATCACCGTCAGCACGGAGGGGTCGCCATCGCCGTTGCCGCTGTTGCCGGGGTCTCCGTCTCCGTCACTGTCGCCATTGCCGTGAAGGTAAGTTCGTGTGTGTGTCTTTCTATCTGTCTGCAAGGGTCTGTCACGTGTACATGTCTGTTTGTCACTCACACGGTCACACACAGCCAAGACTTGTATCATGTTGTTCTGGTTGTGTGTGACCGTTTGTGTGCCCGTCGGTCTGGCTGGCTGGCTGTAAAGTTGTCTGTCAGTCTGCCAGTCTCTCAGTCAGTCAAGTTGTGCCGTGGTCAATTTGTCTGTCTGTCTGACAGTGTTTGTTTGTCTGTTTCTATCACACTCTATGGTTTGTGTGTGTCTGTCTATCTGTCTGCAAGGGCCTGTCACCTGTCTTTCTGTCACTCTGTCACCCTGTCCATGTGCCACGTCACTCCGTCACCCTGTCCATATGTGTGTTTGTTTGTCTGTCCATCTGTGTGTTGACAGTTGTCTGTCGGTCTGTTTGTCAGTTTTTTAGGCAGTTGTCTGTCGATCTGTCCGTCTGCCTGTCTCTCTTTTTGTTCGTCTATCAGTTTGTCTATGATGTCCGACTGTCTGTCTATCACTCACTCAGGAGTCTGTATGTGACAGTCAAGCTGTCTGACAGACAGACTCTGTGTGTGTGTGTGTGTGTGTGTGTGTGTGTGTGTGTGTGTTTATGTATGTGTTTTTGTCACTTCTGTGTAATACTGTGTATGTGTGTGTCTAAAAGTCTGTAGACTCTGAAAGACTGAATACATATGTTCCCCCCCCCCGAGGGAAGGGCCTGACACAACAAATACATATTTTTGAAAAAAAAAAAAAAAAAAAAAACACGTACGCGTACACGGGTTTTTATCACGTACGCGTACGAGAGAATACGTACACGTACGCGTACAGGATGCAACACATGTTTGAAATTCAGGTATGATTCCCAAGAAAAAGTCGTTTGTATTCTTATTGTGCACTTCATACGTTTTTTTTTTTTTTTTGCTCTTTATCGCAAAAAAATGTAATATTGAGGCATTATCTAATCCCAATATTCGTTATCAAGAACACTCCACAACATCAGCAGGAAGTTTAAATGTTGCTTATGATTTCTTTGAAGACCTTTTCGCATCCTGGATTAATGACTCTCAGGATGATTGGGTGTTGCAAGAATTTTGAACACTTATGGAGTATATGTTGTCACAAGAACAAAAAGACGGACGGGATGAGTCAGTTTAAAAAAATAAGATTTGGATAACATTACTCACGATGGAAGATGAGAAGACCCCGAGTATAGATGGTCTCCCTAAATAATTATAGGATGCCATACGTTTTTACTTATTTGATGATCTAATGAAATACTACAAACAAATGCAAATAACATAAGATATGAGATAAATTGTAGGGCAAGGCATACTCACATTATTTTTAAAAAAAAGAGACAAAGCCAACATTAGGAATTATAAACCTATCACACTTTTAACCGTAGTTTACAAGATGTCAGCAAAAACACTAGCCAATAGATTTATTCCAGTAATCACAAGAATAGCCGACCCCTCTCAGACGGGTTTTATTTAGGGAAGAAATATTTACGACAATATTGTACTTATGAACTAGGTTACCAATGGTCCGGGAGCCGGTCGTCTCCCCCATACGTCCGGTACCACCGTCGTCCGGGAAAAAAAAAAATCTTTTTTCGTAAAAAAAAAAATAAAAAATTTTCGGGTTTCGATTTTTAACTCATGATTGACTACGAACTAGAACATGACTCCAAGGCAAAAGTGGCTTGTATTGTTATGTTACATAACATATATTTTTTCAGATTTTTCTGAGAACTTTTTTTTTTTTTTTTTTTTTTTTTTTTCGCTAGGTCAGACAACCCCTGCCCAGTCGGACGTCCGACCAGACGTCCGGTCGGATATCCCGGACGGTCAGGGGGGTCCCGGACGTCCGATCCAACAACCTATCTTATGAATGAAATGGTCAAACTTTCTAGACAAAACCAAAATAATGCAACCTTCATTTTTATAGACACTGAAAAAACTCATGATCATGTTGACTAACGTTTTTTAGATGAATGTCTGGAAAAATTAAACTCGAAACAAAAAATAAGGAATTTGATAAACATTCTTTGTCATAATGCCACAACTAAAATGCAAGTCAATGATCTCCTTTACCCTAAGATTAATCTCCAAAGATATATGAGACAAGGAAATTTTTTAGCCCCTTTTATTTTTGTGATTATAATGGAGGCTCTGGGAGCAAACCTTACGATTAATCCCAAACTACAGATTACAGGAATCCGAGTAGAGGCAAGTCCGTTTTTTTCTATGTTTGCGGATGATCTCACCATAATAATGAAATTTTTTCTTCTGAATATGGAATAAATCAAAGTCCTCATGAACGAATTTTCCATTTTATCGAATATGATTGTTAATCGGGGCAATAATACACAAGGTTGGTGGATACATTTACAAGGAGATAGACCTCTAGAGGAGCCTAAAGCTAAATGGCCACTTCTACAAGCACCCATTAAAGTTTTTGGGTGTCATACTGATTGCACAAGGTAAACCAAACCCCAATGATACATGAATATCAACCCCAACGTTAGAGAAAATGAAAGAATGGAGAAATCAGCAAACCTCATTGTTTATGAGAGTATTAATTATCAATAATGTGATATTAGCATCCGTCTGGTACAAGTTTGCTGTCTTGTTTTTAAATAAGAATATAATTTGGGACCCCAAGCAAAAGTTACATACCTTTCTATGGAGAGGGAACCACGAGGCGAGAAATATGATCCCTAAAGTCGCATGGGATACTCTCACTAAACCTGAGGTTAAGGGTGGTCTTGGAATTTTGGACCCATCACTCCAATCCCAAGCATTAAGCATCCAATGGATCAAGCACTTAATCCTAGGAATAGACCTCCCCTGCCTGGACCTTGCACTGGAACAAATCAGAAGATTAGTCCCTCCCTTTGTGAGAGAGGTTCATCCTCTTACTTGGGTGGAGGACGGGTATTGGTCCATACCAAGAGAAAACGCACAATCCAAACAATCAGGCGAACGAGGAACTGTAGTAAAAGACATGGTCCTATACAACTTTTGGTCAACAAAACTTAAAACATAACGTAAACTTACACTTCCCAATAAATCTTTATCATCTTTATATAAGGAAATCCTCAAACAACCTAACTTTGGTAACAAATGGATCTTGGAATCCAATGGAAGGGTCCATGTCAATTCACAACCTCCCTGGACAACTTAGGTGAAAGCAGGAAGAATGAAAATCAAGGATCTTCGAGATTTCACGAAAAGGAAGTGGAAAACAATGGACGTGTTGAGAAAAAAAATAAATTATGCTAGGAACTTGATAGAAAATTTAAACAAAATTATAGCCTCCATTTCTTTAGCATGAGAATTAGAACTAAAAAAAGGTCCAAAATTGAGAGACGCAGATTGGGTGGGTGGTATTCAAACCGATGGGTGCACTATTGTGGGGCAAGTTTTGGATATAGTGCATGACGACGCTTGACTCAATTTGTGCAGAATTAGTAGGGACCACTCAATCCCTCGATCAGATCAAAACTTAATGTTTTTTTTTCTTGATTTGGCAATGTATAAAATTCGGGTGTTTTACTCCATGAATATTGATAGATGAAGAGTTTATTTCCCCCATTCACCAATTCCCGAACTTCCTCTAGACCCATTAAGGTGGATTTGGAAAACTAGAAAACGATGTAAGCCCCAAAGTTTGTTTTCGCTAACATTCAAGGCTTCTTATTGTCTACCCCATCCAAAAATTAACGCCACTTGTATGATAGAGGAGCAATGGTACAAACAACTCAACATTCATTCAAATTTGCTTTCTCTAGTCAAATAATTCAAAAACATGAAGGAAAGGTCAACAAAGTTTGCCTCAGTACAGTGGAAAATTGTTCATAGGTGTCTGCCAACTTATGATTGGCTCATTGATCACTCTTCTCTCGAACAAAGAGGTTTGGCCCTACACTGGTGTCCAACATTTGTCTCGACCTTTCCCAGTAGGAAGACCACGGAAACTATTTAACATATTTTTTCGCAATGTCCTAAAACTATGCTACTCTGGAAAAGATAAGACTATATATGGTCCAAACTCACATGTTTGGAATGACCCTAAGGAGAGCTCTGCTTCTAGGATATTGGAGTCCAATATTGGTGGACATGTCAGCTTTTCAGAATAATCTTTTCAATTTAGGAAGGAAGGCAGTACTACGGGCATTGTGGTACAGGTGATGTGTTCTCTCCTGGAAAGAAGTTAAAATGGATGGTCAAGAAATCAATCAAATAATTATTCATTTTTTTCAAGATGGAAATTAGAGCCCAATGGTCTAAAACTAGCACCATTATTAAAACAATGATTCAAAAACAAGATATCAAAAAGGTACTTGATAAATTTTAATCAAATTGGCTGGGGGAATGTTGAAAGGGGAAGTTTCAAACTGGGGGAAGTGAAGTGGCAAGGAGGGGAAGGAGATGAAAGTTTTGAGAGAAACTATGATATCTTCTTCTAAAACTGGTTCGAGCTTCAACTAGGAGCTTCCTTGAGATCGCCTGATGTATTTTGTGACCTATTTCCTCCCTCAGAACTTGTAATGGTTGATCTGCAATGGTTTGGTGTGGACGTAACGTGAAGTTAAGATCACTCTGAGCTAGAATGTGATTATAAGTTGTATGTTGGGTAAGGGGGAGGGTATGATCAGTTTTCCAGCTTCGCACTTCCTTTTGGTTTATAGGGTAGAACTACTAGGATGTTTCTATTTATTTGGCGGCTTAGAAGGGCTGGAGAGGCAGGCTTCTACGTTCAAACTCATGTTGTTTCCGGACAATATCAAAGGGACGCTGGACCCGGTTTCCAGCAGGTGCAGCTTGGAGTCCCCTCTAATAGATAGAGCAACCTATCCTAGGTCTACTAGGGAATGTTGCTCTTATCACCTCCCCTAATAGATCTACACAGGCCTTGGAAAAAAAAAAAAAAAAAAAAAAGTAGCCATTTTCTTCTAACCAAGCTCTGGGCTCCTTTACAAATCTCTTCTTCTTAAATTAGTTCTTCACCAATTATACTACAACCTTCACCCGAATAGAAAGCCCCATTATTATAGCTGCATTTGATCCAAGTTTCAGCCTAGATATAGCTAAAATGACCGCATGTACTATTCGGGTGAAGACGATACCTCCTTACAAACCTCTAGTTTAGTTGTTGGCCAATACTACAGTCTTCACCCAAATAGAACGCCAGGTTATTATAGCTGCATTTGGTGCTGCTCTCAGTCCAGATGCAGCTATACTAACCCGCGGGCGTTTTATGCGGGTGAAGACTGTAGCTTCTTACAAACCTCTTCTTTAGTTGTTGGCGCAGGTACACTGGTTCGGCGCAGGTACGGAACAGGGGCCGCACATTGCGGTCTGTTCACACTTTCCAGGTTCGGCATTGGTACAGTACTGTGACAGCGCGCTGCAGCTGGTCATGTAAAAATCTGGTACGGTCGCGGGCAGAACAATGGTAAGATGTTGGGCGGCATACAGCAGTTCGACCCCTTTATTTTGCTACGGTCATTGGGACGGTATTGGAAGCACTGAGAGGAAACTTGTGCGGTATTGTGAATTTGCGTGATTTCCTATGAAACGGTGACTGGCACTATTGGGGGCGTGCAGTCAACCAGACTGTTCCTCTCTTATTTGAGCGCCTGGTTGGGCCAGCATTGAGTGGCCGACATCTGGTATGTTGGCTCTGGCCAAACTTGGCGACGCCCTTGGGGCCCTCAACCTCAGGTGCTGTCCCAGTGCCCCCTTGAGGCCCACAGGCTCCTGGACTACGGGGATATAGACCAGACTGGTGAAGAGGAAAGGGGACATTTTCTCGGACGTGCTAGGCGTACGCCGTCCACAAGGGTGAGGGAGTCAGCGGGAACAGTGCTCGCCAGTGAATTACCAATCTGGCAACCCCGCTGCTAGCGGAAGGATACTCTTCAGCGGGAACGGTACTCTTTAGTGTGACCAATCAGGTGATCCCGCTGCTAGCAGGAATGGTACACGCCATTGAATTACCAATCTGGCAACCCCACTGCTAGCGGAAAGATACTCTTCAGCCCGACCAATCAGGAGATCCCGCTGCTAAAAGGAACGATACTCTTCAGTGTGACCAATCAGGTGATCCCGCTGCTAGCGCGAATGGTGCTCGCCAGTGAATCACCGATCTGGCAACCCCGCTGCTAGCGGGAATGGTACTCTTCAGTGCGATTAATCAGGTGATCGCGCTGCTAGCGGGAACGGTGCTCTTCAGTGAACAACCAATCAAGCAGTCTCGTTGTTGACGAGAACGACCCTTTTTGGAAACCTGGCAATCAAGCCTTCCCACAGTTGGCGGGGTCAGTCCCTTCCTCAAAACAGCAAGCAGTCAATCAGGCACCAACAGATAATCTGTGTGCTTCCAACCAGCCCCGATCGGTGCTCTCCGTTCACCACCAGTCTGAGCTTCAGAGGTATCGGTCATTCAACATCTATTTTACTTTGAATATTTATTTTTCTTTTTTTCCCTTTTTGTTTTTCCTTTTCTTTCCGTTTCCTTTCACTCTGCAGTACGGTCACGGGACGAGGCCAAGTGTGGAAAGACCAGAGTGTGGGTACACCACGATGTGAGATTTTTTTTTTTTTTTTCCCCTTTGATTGCCCTCGCCGGTCCGAAAGAGAGAAAGAGAGAGGGAGAGGGAGAGAGAGCAGACTGTGTGTGATCTGAACGTGTGTGTGTGTATGTGCGAGAGGGAGAACTTACGAGCAAGTGAAAGAGAGAAGAGGAGAAGAGAGGGAATAGCAGAGGGCTCGTGTTTACGTAATGTCTTGTTGGCTTTGCGCGGTCTTGCTGGGATAAGTGGGATTGTGCCTGACCGCTTTGATAAATTCCCCTTGTTCCTTCTTGAGAGATTGAGAGTACGGGAGTGTGAGGACACATGCATGTGGCAGTGTGCAGGTGAGTGGGAGAATGAGTGAGTGGCTGCTTACTCAAGGATAGAAGAGGCGAGGGGAAACCACGCGAAAATGGTTTCTATCTGTGGGAGCGCCGATCACAATTTTATTTATTCATTAAATTATTCGTTTGTTTATTTATTTTAGTTCTTTGCCTAAGATCAAACTTTAAAGGGTTGTTTAGGGAGCTTGAGGTTGTGAAGCATTTGTTAGGCCCTCGGCGGTTGACTTCCGTGCTTCATTCCAATTATGTCATACAATATTTTTTTGGTTCTGGATCTTAGGTAACCCTTAGTTTTTACTTACATCACGGGTGTAGGAGTTCAGAGAGGGTCACACTCGGATCGACATCCACAAAGTTGTTCTGTTTTGTGCCCCTGTTTTGCCGATGCCAGAACAATGCTGGCCGGAGCTCGGGCGTTGCCCTGTAACCTGCAAATTGCAGGAGAATGAGGTCTTGTAGAGAGATCTGGGTTTTGTCGAGGGAGGAAGGCAATTCAGTGGTGAACTGGGGGGGGCTACTTAGTGGCGAGAAGAGATCAGCTATGGGTGACGTTGGTCTGGTTGGTACAGTTCTTGAGTAAGTATACCCCGGTGCAAGGATAGCTAGGAGTTATCTTAGGTTCAGGAGTCTAGAATAGCTGACATAGTCTTTCATAAATTCATAACCATTACCAGTAGTATCATGATCATTTTCATCAACACATGAGGGATGCTGAGCCCGGTTCTCAGCAACTTTCGGGTTCAGTTACTCCGGGTAGATTGTGAGGACCCCGGCCTCAAAACATTTCTTGTTGATAATATCAGCCTTGGGCACTGGGCCCCTTAAAAAAAA
>BFEA01000396.1:883398-896244 GCA_003427395.1 Chara braunii
AACCCAAACTGACCGTCACCGTCTTTTGGGAGCATCACAAGCACACTGCAACCACCGTATGAATGCACGTCGTAGGGCCTCGCCACACCACTCTTSAAAACTCTTTTTCAAGAGTTGCTGCATCGCCACACAGCTGCTTGAAACTTCGGGCAGTCAAGAGCAGTCAGACTGGATCTTGAAGCTCTTTCAAGAGCAGCTCTTGAAGGATTCAAAACCCCAGCCTGCCTGCAACTTGTGCGTTTTCAAGCGTCCTTGGCCGAACCCTTGAGGGACTTTCGATTTTCAAGAGTTGTCATCAGGTCGTTATCCTGATGCCATTCGAAGAAAACAAAGCCGTATGACTGTCGTTTTTCATCCTCTGTCCAACACCATCGCCCTTTTGAGAGTGCTGTGCTGTGTGGCCAGGGGCTGAATACTCTTGAAAACCTAACTCTTGAGAACTTCTGACAGCTCTTGAAATTTTTTTCGGTTTCAAGAGTGGTGTGGCGAGGCCCGTAGTGAGGACAGTTGTATTCATGTGGGTCATTGGTTGTATAATTTGTTGTATAATCAACTTCGTTAGCTTAGCATTGTAATGATGAACACAACATGAAAGAGAGCATCATGACACATGGGACAGAGGGAATCAGCAGTCAGAAAGAAGGAGGAGAGGGATAGACAAGACCGGATGATGACCTACTTGTCCACAGTTATAGCATGTGCGCACGTAGCTGACGTTCGGGTTGGAAGCCATATTAAATGTAAGCCGAAATTACGAAGCCACACAGTTATAGTGTTATTCCTATACCGGTTACTTCGCGAAGAAAAGTTGTATAATCAACTTCATTAGCTTAGCATTGTAATGATGAACACAACACGAAAGAGAGCATCATGACACAAGATGGGACAGAGGGAAGCAGCAGTCAGAAAGAAGGAGGAGAGGGACATTGGGCCTGGACAAAATGTTCATGGTTTGCTCAAAAGGAGCCATGTACATTCCGCTACAAAATGGGAAAATGCACTTCGGCCGTCCTTCCATATCCGTGGGAAGATTGGCATGGCCCCTGGGGCTGAGAAAAGGTTAACCGAACCCCCATTTTTCACCTCAATTTATACGAAAACCATAACTTAAGGCCATCCCAAGCAGCTAAGGCTCGGACCGAATAGCATCGTTTAAAACGGTGTGTGGCGGTCTTTTCTCATTTAAAAACGCATAAACAGTGCCATTTTTCTTTCACACAAATGGAAAGAAAAGGACTAAAAAAAGCAAAAAATCACACGGCCTGACATCGACATCATGACAATACAGGCTGTGCATCCACACTTCGCTGTGCATCCGCACTCCGTGGTACATCTGCATGCGACCTCCCCGCCGGGTTCTTCGCAGTCTTCCACGGAAATCTCAATATTCTCTATTTCTGCACCAAAAAAAAAGCATGGCACGAAGCTTCAACAACCCCCCCCCCCCCCCAAACAGCGATTTCGTCAAAACGGACATTTTATATTTTTTGAACGAAATTAAAATTGTCATTTTCACCGCGGTTATGGGTGCAAATACCAATGGAAATTGAGGTTTGGGGTACAGGCAGCAGACATGTTAGGGGTTTGGGGAAAGGGTTAAGGGATAAGGGGTCAAGGGTAAGGGATAAGGGGTCAAGGGTAAGGGGTAAGGGGTAAGGGGTAATGGCTATGGAGTAATGTTTGCCCCACACTCAAAACTGGTCCACTTACAAACTAATTCATATGACCTTAAATAGGTCTGCATGGGAGCATAATATCGAACAACAGATACATAGCAGTCATGGGCCACTGTGTCCATAGCCAATCGACGCCGTATTGCCAGTATGTTATCAGCAGTGAAAGAGAAAGGTGAAGGGTGACCCTTTGCCAAGAGCGATGCATATGTCAACATGAAGACCCCGCATTCATTCGTGTCGCGTTGTTTCGGAATGCCCTCAACGTTCCATATGTGATTGAAGGGTTTCGTGTCCACCTCGGTGCCTTGCGATCTTGATCTTTCAAATAGAAACTTTGCAAACCCGCCGAACACTTTCCTTGCCAATTCGATGTCTGGGTTGAGGGAGTGGTAAAATTCGAATTTCCTCCTCCTGAAATCAGCTACTACGAGTGTTCCGTGGTTGTTGTGTGCACAATGGAAAGGAGCGATGATCAAGTCCATGTCGCTTGTTACGACGTCTTTGTACCAATTCTGCACCTCTCGCTCTCGGTACCTCATTTCACAATTGAAACGTTTGACGAAGAAAACCGAGCTCCATATCGATATCCTCGGAATGCGACCCTTTCCTGTTCTTCTTACGGTTTCATTATCTGTGTCGCACTCTACGTGTGTGTTTCTACAACAGTTGTCCAATGTGATAAGGGTTAGGTAAACATTGACGACGTTGTCATTCAACCACTTATGTTCCCCTTCCAGTAAAATTAAATTGTTTCGAGTAAGCTTCAATTTTTCATTCATCCCGTGATTGTGTGTGCTCACTATTGGAAAGTTACTCCTGTATTCCCGAACGATATGCGACAGTGTCTTCATCTCCTTGAACTCCTTCCCTGATAATAACGTCGTTGCGAGGTGCGTTGTCCACCCTCTTTCGCACTTTCTTGCATCCGCTATTGTTTTTTACCATGCAAACGACAATTATGACGATGAGGACATAAACGGGGGCTGCAGAAGACAGGGGGGGGGGGGGGGGGGGGGGGGGGGGGGGGGGTTAGATCCTTGCAAATGGACAAGCGCTTCATCGTTACGTAGGCAAAATAATAATAATAATAATAAAAAAGATATAGAAACAATATATTATCAATATCTTGCTTGCAGTTGCAAAGACAATATAGATGTATAAATGACGTTCATAACTCCATCACACACATGTACAAACACACAGATTTTGTCAAAAAGACAGACACATATGCATAAAGCACGCACTCACGTTACCCGCATAGTTTCCATGGGGAAAATGGGTTTTGCGGGGGTAGGTTGGGGTATGTGATTGAAATGGGTCCCACCCATTTGGGTGAAATTGACACAAAAATCTTTGGCGATTTTTATTTTTTTTCCTGCAGGCCCAAATGACCCACAAAGTTTGTGGCATATACCTCATGTGAGGAAGAACCCACAGAAAAAATTTCAACAAAAAACAAAATTGTTTTTTTTTTTTTTTAGAGGGTCGGACATACTGTCTTGGGAGGACGTCTCCCCAGTTGTCCAACCGGACAAGTCGGACATCCAAAGGGGTCTCGAACGTCCGCCCTGGTAAGCTAGTGAAATTCAATGTTTCTCGTCTCACCCATCTTCTATTGAAAAAGTAGTAAACTACTCACTGAATACAGAGACTTGAAGACTGAACCAACGGGAGTAACTGACCAAGTTATTAAGCACACGATTGAAATCATTCCTGGAAGTAAGATTCCCAAATAACCCATCTATCAAACTTGAATGTCACCTAGGGAACTAGAAAAGTTAAAGCAACCATTGCAAGAACTTACATAGAAAGGATGAATACGATAAAGTTTCTCTCCCTATGGTGCACCTGGCTTATTTGTGTCCAAAAAGGAAGGAAAATTGAAGTTGTGTATAGACTATCAAGGATTGAACTCCGTTACTATCAAGAACGAGGAACCCCTTCCTCGCATTGATGACGTGTTTGACCAATTGCAGGGATGTAAGTACTTCAGTAAGATTGATCTTAGGTCATCATACCACCAGATCGAGATGACACATAAAAATCAACACAAGACTACCTTCCGAACCAGGAATGAAAACTATGAGTTTGTGGTTATGTCACAACTTATGTGTTTTAGACTGATTAATGCACCAACGACTTTTCAAAGGTTAATGAATGAATTGTTCATGCAGTGGCTACATCAATTCGCTGTCGTGTATCTCAACGACATCCTCATCTTTAGCAAGACGTTGGGAAACCACGAGAAACACCTACGAATGGTTCTAAGAAAGTTAAGAAGAAGAAATTATAAGTTAAATTTTAAGTTGTTCTAGCTTACTAGGGCGGACGTCCCAGACCCCTCTGGATACTCGACTTGTCCGGTCGGACAACTAGGGAGACGACCTCCATAGACAGAATATCCGACCCTGTAAAAACAATAATAATAATAATAATAATAATAATAATAATTTTTATGTGAGTTCTCTCTTACGTGAGGTATATGCCGCAAACGTTTTGGGTCATTTGAACCCATAGAAAAAAAGACAAAAATTTGTAAGATGTATGTGTCAATTTCAACCAAACGGGTCCAGCTTATTATGGTCAATTTCAATCACACACCCCAGCTCACCCACCCAAAATCCCCTTCTCCCATGTTTTACATTTTTTTTTTTTTTTTTTCTAAATGAGTTAAATTTTATTTTTTTGTCACCTCATATAGCATAGTCTCTCCTCATTTTTATTTTATTTTTTCGTTTTTTTTTTTGGAGAAAATAAGTTGTCCGGGATTCCGGACAACTCGCTCACCGGACGTCCGATGAAGACGTTTCCAGGAGATGTCTCAAGGAAACGTCTCTGATCGGACACCTGGTAACTTGGAAGAAATAATTTGCTTAGGTGTTACATTTTGGACATATAATAAATGAAGAAGGACTAATGCTAGAAGAAAGGAAAATCACAATAATCGAAGATTGGTCAAGAACATAAGATTCATGAAAATTCAACAAAACGAAAAAAAACCCACATTTTGTATAGAGTGAAATCGTCGAAGAGAAACAGTTGTATTTAAAAAAACAACAATAACGTTTTTGATCCTTTCTCGAGAGATAAGGTAAAAAAACGAGCAAAAAATGAAGCGATCTTAAAAATATGTGGAAAAAAGTTCAAAAAACTTTCTGGTAAAGATCCTGTTATGGGATTATAAATGATTTTCAACGGCCCGGGAAAAAACAGAGCTCCAATAAAACAATTACAAAGCGAACTCGAATGTTGTAAAAGAAACAGTTCTAGCGAATACAAATGTATAGGACTATATATCGTTCTCAATAGTATAAATTCTTATAAAGCAATTTCGAAGCTAACAGTAGAAACGTTCTAAAAAAAATATATGATATGTAAAATAATAAAACAAATAACTTTTATCATCGATGCATCTTCAAATTCTTAGTCAAATCCAAGTAAAAATTAAAAATCCGATGAAAATAAATTAAAAATCTATAGTAATAAAAAAAAGGTTGTCCATAAAAGAGAGAAAATGTTAAGGCGAATGTAGTCACAAACAAGATAACATGTTATACTGCTGTCGAAACCCTCGAACATGTTCGTCATGCTACATGACTTATAAAACTAAACACGTGATGTTTTGAGACAATAAAAAAATCAATAAGTAAATTTCTTAATAAACGGTGTTTTGCTTATTAGTGGTTTTTTATAGCAAAATGTGTTTTTTTCTTCGCCACTTCAGTGGTTTTGAAAAAATACATTTTTATTGAAGTTATTTTACTTCACGTAGAATCTTGATCCTACGGAATGCCTAAATCTTGTACTTTTGGAATCTTCAATAAATTTTGTTTGAACCCAACATTGTTTTTCGTTGGTTTTTCAAGAAACTTCCTTTTTCTAACTGCACTCATTAGAAGATTGCTTAAGATTTTTTTTTTTTTTTTTTTTATGAGATAAAGATTATGAGTCTACATTCAAGAAATTGAAGCACATGCTAACTCACTATCCTGTTTTAAAAAATGTTAACCCATCTTTCCCTTTCATTGTCACAACAGATGTTCGTCGGTTTGGGATTGGGACTGTGTTACAACAGGATGATGGGAAATGGTATAGATCTATTAAGTTTATGACTAAACTTCATCCATCTGATAAGGGAGCTAACTAAACCTACGAAAGAGAATTGTACGCCTTGGTTAAAGCGTTTGACACTTGGAAACACCACTTGCTTGACTGACACTTCACGATTTATTATGACCATTCAACCTTGAAGTGGATTAAGACTCAACCACGAACCACGATTCTTTAACAAGTTAGTAAGATTGTCTAGACGCTCTAAATCGAATCAATGGATCTTAGAGATGTTCTAGAGTAGTAATAATAGAGTGATATTAGATATAAGATACAATGATAAAATTCAAAATAAATCAAATCATTTTTCCCAATATTCAATTTACTTATGATTGATTTGTGAAATTTTGATCGTGAATTCTCTTGATAAATATATATTTATGATATATATATGTATATAATATATATATGTATATATTTATTTATTATTCTATTGATTATTTGTATTTTATTATTGTTCTTTTATTTACATGATACATGATTGATAGCATTTATTATACTTCGTATTTATTATTTGATTATTCTATTTATAAGTTGTTCTTTGATGCAATTGTTTCCTACCTTAACATCAAGTTAGAGTTGAAGGAATAACTCCAACAAGGTATGTTGGGTATCTTATATGGACTTCTATCATCCAAATCTTACAGAAAACTTATGAAATCTTACCTGAATATCGTATAACTGACGGCTTGCTCTTCTTCGTGGGTGAAACCGAAGACAGACTTTGCATTCCTCACAAAGACGAAATTAAAACTATGATTCTTGGGGAATGTCATAACAATGAAAGACACTTTGAGCTTAAGAAGACAATTTTCAATCTCAGAGAGAACTTCGAATGGAAAAAAAATGAAAAAAGATGTGTTAACTTATATGCGAACTTACCTTGTTTATCAAAGGACCAAGCCGTTTAATGAGAATCCGTTGGGAATATTATGACAACTACGTACTCCAATGAGTCAGGTGAGTCTATCCCAATGGATTCTATGAATCTCACAAAAAATTGGAATGGGAACAGTCAGGAAGTGGTTATTGTTGATCGATTCTCTATGTGTGTTTTGTTCATTCCCTTACCTACTGATGCAAAAACGAAACTTGTCATCCATAAGTTTTAAATGCGATGGGTTTCAGAACATGAATTCAAAAAATCATTGTCTATGACCAGGATATACGGTTCACTTGCCAATAGTGACAAAAATAGATAGATGCTTATGGCACCGGACTGACCATGTCGTTAGGGAGGCACCCTAAAACGAATGGGCGAATTGAATAGATGAACCGTCTCTTTGAACAACTTTTGCGAATGTTTATACGGTCAAATCAGATTGATTGGGATGAGAACTTGCAAAAGATTGCGAGTACACGAAATGCTTGGACTAATTTTGTTGGAACCGAACACACTTCATAAAGGTTGGAAGTCACGACGCCCTATTGATGTTTTGACACGGTATAAGGAGACCCGGGGAGGGGTCGCCTACTTTTCGCTGAAGCCAAGGGCAACATCACCTATCAATCGTTGTGCCCGCTTCCGAGGTCCTGAACGATCAGCAGGGTATCGGGGTTTTCTCTGCGTGTCGCACACCCGCATATAGACTGCGACTGACGGTCTTGTGCGCTCCCTTGTAACAGTACATTCCAGTTGATGCGTTTATTTTCTACTTATTCGAAGATCAAGATATTTTATTGAGAAATTCATCAGGGGAGTTCACCCTAATAGCCACTTCCGTGTACCAAGACACCTCACTTGGTCTTTCTTGAACAAACCTATATTTACAAGGGAGCGCAGAAGACCGTCAGTCACAGTCTATATGCGGGTGTGCGACAGACAGAGAAAACCCCGACACCCTGCAGATCGTTCAGATCCTCGGAAGCGGGCGCAGCGATTGACAAGCATTATTGCCCTTGGCTTCCATGAAAAGTAGGCGACCCCTCCCCGGGTATCCCACGACAAATTTGTGAAATACCTATGCTGCAACTTGTGAGGACGTCCAAAAACCTATAAGGACAATGTCAACCCTGATCTCATAATTGTAAAATGATTTTGAAGGGATTTATTTTAAATTGAATTTCATATCTTTGCAAAAAAAAACAAACAGTACATTCCTGTTGACGCGTTTATTTCATACTTATCTGAAAATCAGGGTATTTGATTGAGAAAGTCATCAGGGGAATTCAGCCTAATAGCCACTTTTGGGTACCAAGACATCTCACAAGGTCTTACTTGAACAAACCTATATTTACAAGGGAGCGCAAAAGACCGTCAATCACTGTCTATATGCGGGTGAGCAACAGGCAGAGAAAGCCCCGACACCCTGCTGATCGTTCAGGACCTCGGAAGCGGGCGCAGCAATTGACTGACGTTGTTGCCCTTGGCTTCAGGGAAAAGTAGGCGACCCCTTTCCAGGTCTCCTCATATCAGATCAAAGCATCAATCAGACGTCGCGGCTTTCAACCTTTGTGAAGTGTGTTCGCTGCGTCCGCTTCCGAGCTCCTGAATGATCAGCAGGGTGTCGGGGTTTTCTTTGCCTGTGGCACACCCGCATATAGACTGTGACTGACGGTCTTTTGCGCTCCCTTCTAAATATAGGTTTGTTCAAGTAAGACCCAGTGAGATGTCCTGGTACCTGGCGACAAATTTGTGAAATACCTATGGTGCAATTTGTGAGGGCGTCCGAAAACCTGTAAGGACGATTTCAACCCTGATCTCATAATTGTAAAATGATTTTGAAGGGATTGATTCTAAATTGAATTTCACATCTTTGCATTCCAGTTGACGTATTTATTTCATACTTATCTGAAAATCAGGGTATTTTATTGAGAAAGTCATCAGGGGAGTTCAACCTAATAGCCAATTTCGGGTACCAAGACATCTCACTGGGTCTTACTTAAACAAATCTATATTTACAAGAGAGCGCAGAAGACCGTCAGTCACAGTCTATATGCGGGTGTGCGACAGGCAGAGAAAACCCCGACACCCTGCTGAACGTTAAGGACCTCGGACGCGGGCTCGGCGATTGACAGGCCTTGTTGCCCTTGGCTTCAGCGAAAAGTAGGCGATCCCTCCCCGGGTCTCCTCATACCAGGTCAAAGCATCAATGGGACGTCTCGACTTCCAACCTTTATGAAGTGTGTTCGGTGTACGGCCTGTGACTAGACCCCGTTTATTTCGGGTGGTCGACTGCTTGTGGCCTCCCGTCTGTTAGCCCGGACCTCTTCTCGACATCCCTATCGAGTCTCTAACTCTTTGTCATACCATTCAGAAAAAACGTACAAGTTTCAAGGAAACCGTCCATATACGTCGCCCGTGTCGACGCTTAATTGTCTTGTGTTTCAGTTTTCTGGGAGTCCTAGGACTGAGAAGATGTTTGCCCCTCTTATATCTTGATCGCTTAGGTATACACAGAGGAGTGTTTTTCTGCCTCTTTCTCCGTTGAGATGAGAGTGATTTCGGTGCACTACACTGTCTGGTGTGGACCCTTCATTTTTGCCTCTTGAGTACAAAAAGCCATTTCTTTTTCTTTCCTAATGTCAATCGTTGACTTTCCGGATCTCTTCTCCCTTCCTTTCTTGAGCTCTCTCCTATCTGAAACTGTCTCGATGGTGACTTATCTGACACCTTTGCTTTCCCCTTTCTGGTGGGATCAGATAGTGTCGGAGCAGGGGTCGAAGACCTTCTTGGTTTAAACAATTGCAGCCTAGCCCCTGCCACTGGATCTGTTCACTTAGATCCATCCAGCTTGGCTATCATATAGGCCACCCATTCGAGTGCCTCGACCACACGATAGGGCCCCATCCATCTATTTGCTAGCTTTCCCGACTAAGTCCTCTCCAAAGCCGCATCGTAGAGAAACACCATATTACCCACACCTATCTTGCCTTTTCTAATCTTGGTGTTCCTATTTTCTCTCTCCTTTTCTTTCTCTCTCTCTATAGTCAGTCGATCAGTTGTCGTCATAAGATCGTCTTTTAACCCACACGCTATCTGTCTCGTTCAAGCTGCCAGAAGCTCCTCCCGTGACATGCTGTCCGCCCAGTCAACGATAGTCAAACTGTCGACGTGAAACTTTATGGGAAGAGTGCAGTGCCTCCCAAACTATAAAGTATAGGGAGGGTAACCTATACTTGCCCGGACCGTGACACTGTCCGCCCATATCGTGTATTTGAAATATCTCGACAATGCACTATTTTTCGCTTTGCACCACTTCGACAACGATGCTATTAAGGACTGATATCCTCGCTCTACAGGTGAGTTGGACTGAGGATGGTAGGCAGTGGCTATCGATACTCTAGCTCCTGCTCTCTTGAACACACTTTGAACTTTATCTGCCAGGAACTCTGCTCCTCTATGATCCATCACGATCCAACTAACGCAGCCGTATCTGGACTGGTATTCTATGACAAAGTTTCTCACTTCCTTAGTTGATTTGGTCCTAATGGGCTTGCCATCTACAAACCCAGTGAAATTATCTCGTATATTCACTACATAGTTTATTTCTTCTTCCCCTTTTGACATTTTCACTAAGTTTATATGAACCTTCTTTCCTAATCAGCTAGGGTATTATGGATGAAGAGGCTCTTTGTACCTTACTAGAGCTCTCTTCTGGCACTCTTCACAGGTTATAAAGTACCTCTCAACATCCCTGTACTGCCCTTCCCACCAAGTTAGCCGACGGCCCGACGTACCTTCTCATACGTGTCTTTCACTCCTCTGTGGCCACCTACTACGTCGCCATGATGCTCTGTCACTATTAATTGCTTATCTTCAGGATCATAGAAGACACGTAGAGGCATACTAGATTCGATATTCCTACGAAATCGATGCCCCGATCTGAGACAAAATTGAGTTACCTGTCTCCTAATCTTAGGGTCTAAACTCTCCTCTCCCGATAGGTGCAATCCGATTGTCTGATATTTCCCTTCATAGATGTTAACCACAAATCGGTCTGATCGCCTCGGTCTAGTCATAGTCAGTGCCCCGATGGATATTGATCACTCAGCGTCAATTGAAATTCGTGATAGTCCATTGGCAACTGCGTTCTTAGTTCCGGAAATCCTCTCGACTATATAGCCGAAGAGTCGGATCCTTATTAACCATCGTGCGATAGTAGTGTTTATCAAGATGAAATTATTCTGTAGAACCGAAGCAACAACAGTAGGATCCACCTGTAAGATAAACCTCCTCCCATAAATGTAGTATCTGAAGGCGTCCAGGCAACGCGAAACGACCATCACCTCTTTTTTAAACTGACTGTAATTACGTTCTGCGATATTAAGAGTCCAGCTCTCGAAACTCAATAGCCTCTCCTTTCCATTAGCATCCTTCTGGAAAAGAAGCCCTCCTACCGAACACGGTCCAAAATCTGTAGATACTATAAAAAGTCTGTTTGCTTCATCATCGAAGAACGACACCCCTAGGATACGTCCTCCTTCCTTGAATTCTTCCTTGAGAGTAAGCATGACGGTTTCTTGAAAACCGTTCTGCCTTGCGAAGGAGAAACCTTAGTGGTTTTGCCCTCTCCTCATACCCTCGTATAAAGATTTGCCAATACCCTACAACCCATAAGAACTGACGAACCTCGGTAGCACTATGGAGAGGTGATGGTCAGTTTAAGAGCTTATCTAGCTTCGTCGGATCAACGCGTCGCCCTCTCGCATCACTGACGTACCTTAGAATTTTAATCGACGAAACAACCCACCGACTCTCCGTCTCACTGACCGTCAAATTAGCATAATCTAGCTGCCCTAAAATTCCGTAGATATTCGTCAAGTGCTGCTTAACAAATCTCCTAACACCAGGCGCCACCTCGATCTCATCCTTCTCCACCGGCCCCTTGGTAGGGAAATCATCTAGGGAGACTTTCACCTTATCAGGTATAAAGTCTTTCAGACAATTCCGTTAGTCCATCCCATAGGTACCACCATCATCTGAACTAACCCCAACGGTGTGTGCATAGCAATGTGGTGTCTATCTCTAGGGTCCAACAGTATCTCGTCATAACCAGATAATAAATCGCAAACCGAGTAGATCAATCTGTGTGCGGCTCCTTCCGCTAACAGGTCGGCATGGAGCACAAACCCGACATCACGGATCATGACATCATTTACCTAGTGGACTTCCTTAATCCACATGATATTCCTATTTGGTTTCCGCAGGAAGAACCACCGGTCGGCGTAGGCGTTATCCGAAGGTTCGGCTACATGTGAAACCGTCTTCTCCTTCAGAAAAACAATTACCTATTCCTTCTCTTTCTGAGCGTATTTTCACCCTGCGTCATTCCACAGAGTGTACGGAATCGTATAGATCCTTGCAGGTTTGGCATACTGAGGATCAATCCTACCTCTCTCCACGTTGCTAAACGCTTCTCTCTCTTGTGAGCTCAAGTTTCCATCTTCGATATCCATCTCCGCTATCCTCTCTTCCGTTAGGCGTTGTGGTTCTCTCTTCTTTCTTTCTTTTCTTCTTCGCGATCTCCTCTTCAGATATTTCTTCCAGCTCTGATCGCTCGCGACGTACCGCCGTCGGCTTAACCTTCTATGGGCCTATGTGGCACCCAAGGTCATGGATCTTGCGGCCTAGGTTGCGGCCGAGGAGGTCGGCCGCGGGGCCGTGCCCGAGGCCACGCGGCCGAGTTTCCGCGCAGTCGTGCCACGGCTAGGCGGGGCCTCGCGCAGGAAAACAACGCGCGTGCGCGGCCTGCGCACGTCGGACTCTAACGACCTGCATAAAAAAAAATAAAAAATTTTGAGAATTTGGGAGATGGTTTTTGGTAAGTAGCGAAAATAATTAAAAAAATAGAAAAAAAAACTAGGTTACCGGGTCGGACGTCCGGGACCCCCCTGACCGTCCAGGATGTCTGACCGGACGTCTGGTCGGACGTTGGACCGGACAGCGTATGTCCGATCTACCGCAAAAATATATATATATATGAGTCGGTGAAACTCCGACGAAACAGTTTGTCACAGGCCCTCGTTTGTTGTCCTCTTCTCCCTCTCTGCCTATGGTTTACCGGGCAGTTCTATTTGACGATATATAATAATAATAATAATAATAATAATTAGCTAA
>BFEA01000396.1:930708-945710 GCA_003427395.1 Chara braunii
GGGATCAGAGGAACAGCGGTGGCGGGGAGCGGGATCCCAAACGGGATCGAGAGATCGGGGAGAGGGCAGAGAGTAGGGGGGGGTTGAGACCCCGGGGGGGCCGGGGATGGTCGGAGAGGGCGGAGATCTGGGGCTGCGCAAGATGACAGAGGGAATGGCGGGAACTGGGATTCCAATCAAGATCGGGGGATCGAGGAGAAGGGGATCGGGGAGGAGGCGGAGAGCAGGGGGGGGGGGGCGGGAAACAGGATGAGAGGAGCCGGTCGGGTAGAGAGGATCGGGATCGGGGAAGAAGGCAGGGGTTCGGGTGGGCAGGAAGGATCAGGATCGTTGGCCCGGGGAAGATTGGAAGGGGCAGGGTGGAGATGGGACGGGAACGCTTACACCGTTCTTACAACCGTGCTTGAAGAAGACCTTAGAAGATGTCGCTCTCCCTGTCATGTCCTGAAGTTGTATTTCCTTCTCGTCGATGAACGCAACTCGAGAGCGTCGTCCTGCTCCCCCACCGTGTCCGATTCTGGACACGGGCCCCCAAGGGGATCAGACACACTAACGAGTTGCACTTTCCTCCTCACGAGCGCCGTCGTCCGTTGCAGCGAGGTCGTCACTCCGCCCGTACGGTAGGAAACCAGTGGGCAGAACCTCGCCCGTATCACAGAGCTTCCGCTGCCGTTTGCCACTCTCGCCTTCGCTTCTCTTGCCAGCCAGCCTCCTTCACTCTCCAGGGTGGGCTATGGCTTGCTTACCCATCATCATCCTCTCTTCAGGCCCTGCCAGCCCACCACCACCATCGTCCATTCACCCTCTCGCCTACAGCTTACCTGCGGCTCTCTCACTGCGGTCGTCAGTGCAGTCACAGTCGCGAGCCTGTCGCGTTGCGTGCACGAAGCGGCGCTCCACTAAGTTCACAACCCCCTTGACCGCACCCTAGTTGTCTCTTTTTTTTTTTTTTTTGCCGTTCTCCTGTTTTCTCAGCCCAGAAATTTGTAATGAACCTGTCAGGCCGCTGCCAGTCAGTGTCACACTGGATCGCACTCCTATCCGACTGCTAATTGCACCTCGCCTCTGAAGTTTACACTGCAGGCCAAACTCCTCGGTCGCGTGGCTGTCGCAGGGCAGAGTTTGTAACTGCAGTCTAGTCATCCACGTCGGAGGGCCAGGCCGTTTTCCAAAAAAAAAAGGAAGAAACAAGAAGGATAAAAAAAAAGATCATGGCGCTGTATCTTTCCATGTTCTAGCGGAAGATTCACTCTCTGTTTCCGCGATTGATCCTGGAAATGTGCAAAACGAGAGTGAATCTTGGCTAGAACATGGAAAGATACAACGCCATGATTTTTATCTTTTGTGCAACGGGAGCGGAGCAGGATACATGGGCTGATAAAGACGCAGAGGGCCTAGGGGATACGCTCGCTGAAAACAACCCAGTTTCTTTTCTTTTTTTTTTCTCTTTTTTGTTTCCTTCTCAGATTTCCCCACTTATGCATGTCATCCTTGGGGCCTCATGGCGGTGCATCTTTCCATGTTCTAGCGGAAGTTGCACTCTCTTTTTGCCTCGCTCCACTAGTCTCAAAATGTGCAAAACGAGAGTGAATCTTCCGCTATAACATGGAAAGATACAGCGACATGACTTTTGTTTTTTGTGCATGTCAATAATAGTGGATCAAGGCCCTTTTTTTTTCTGTTTTTTTTTATCTCGGCCCCGCCGCGTGTCTGGCCACGGCCGCGGTGCCTCAGCCACATCCGAGGTAAAAAAAAAAAAGAGAGAGAGCATCTCGTTGCGTGGCTGGGCGACGCCTCGGCCACGTCCGACAAAAAAAAAAGAAAAAAAAAAAAGGCCACATTCCGGACTCGAGTGCAGTTGCAAACTGGGTCTTGCGACTTTTCTGCATGTGAAGAGTTTCGACTGCAGTTGAAACTTGGGGCCGTACTGGACTCCAAAACGGCAGTTCAAAATGCATTTGCAAACTGCTTTCGTGACTGCGCCCTAGTTACCCCTTCTTTTTTCCGTTACCGAACAAAGCAGATATCATACAACCGGGAAACGGGGCCCACGTCCCTTACATCATTTGCTACGCCCAAACGGGCTAATCAAGGCACTCTCTGCCAAACCTTTCCCTAGCGCAGCTCCACAAGGTCATGACAACCAATCCCAATCCCGACCCTAAAACATGTAAGCCCAACCAAGTCAATCTCCACTTGAATCTTACAGCTTTTCTTGAAAAATTGAAAACAAAAAAGTCTCCAGTCGAATCTTACAGGGCAGCCTTTGAAGCCTTTCCTTATCATTGTAGGGGCTTGCCACACAGGCTTTCGAGAAGTGCAAAATAGACGCCGTGTCTTCGCCACACAGCCTTTCTAAACAAGTTCTTTCGAAAAAGTTCAAAAGGTGTCAGATTGGCGGGGTCGAAAGTCATTTCGAAGAGATGAGATCCTCCTGCCTGTCAGGAGAGTTTCCTCGAAAGAAAATAGGCCCACTCGAAACGGTCGATTGGCAAAATAAAAACAAAAAAAAAAGAGGGGCGATTCCAAGGGCCTGGCTCCGCTAGCTCCGCAACTCTCCACATGCACAAAAGACAAAAATTATGGCGGCGTATCTTTACATGTTCTCGGCAAAGATTCACTCTCTTTTTACACGCGTAGAGAGCAGTGGAGCCAGGCCCTAATGTGCCTATAGAAAGGCCTGGCTGTTTCAAAAGTCTGTGTGACGAGCAGCCTTTCGAAAAAAAGTCTGACAACCCAAGAGCCTAGCTCAGTGGGTACACCCATGAACTGTTGAAATACAGACTCCCAGTTCGAATCCAGATGATGGAACCTGACGAGTAAGAACCAAATATTTCTGAATTGCCTGGGGCTGGTCAGCTCAATGATGATATTTCAAGGCCGTTGCCCTTTTTTTTTTTCTTTTTTTTTTGAAAGTCTGACACCTTTCAAGTGGCATTCAGGAGGTCTTGGGTTCAATCCCCATTGGCCTCATGCACCTTCCTGGGCAAGCTTGGCGCCCGCCACCTAGAGATATGCCGTTGGTCCCCCCGAGTGGCATTGAGCAGAGACTGCTGATGTTCATAGGGGGAGGGGACCGGAGGGGAGGCACAGTGACTGGCCCATCGAAGAAGCTCGGTCCTGATGCTACCGGCTGACCCCTGGCCGGTATCGCCCACCTGCTGTAGCAGGTATCGCACCTGCTGGTGAGTTCAGCTCCGGCATGTTCCCTCGTTAGAGGCTTGAGCACGGATGTGGCTGCTACAGGGTTCCCCGTAATACTATAATGACAATAAAAAAGGCCTGAAAGGCCATCCTGTCCAGATTTGACAGGTAATTGAATTGGTTGGGCTTCAAAGAATTAGCCTTTAAAAAAAAAAAAAAACCTCTTCATCGAAAGGCTGTGTCACAGTGGCGAGCCCCATAGTATGACAGGGAACCCGGTAGCAGCCACATCCATGTTCATGCCTCCAATGAGGGAAAATTCGGGGGCTGCACCCCCTGCAAAAGTGGGCGATACAGGCCAGTGGTCACCGGATAGCCTCAGAGACGGTGCGGTCTGGACGAATCTCTGTGCATCCCCTCCAGTCCCTTGCCCCTATGAACATCAGCAGCCTCTGTTTTTTTTGTTTTTTTTTTAAGCCCAGGGTGTTCTAGAGGCCAAGGACCAGACCCGCGGTGATTGCTGGCAGTGGCAGCACATTGTGGGGGCCAACAGGCAGATGAGGCCCATGGGAATCAAACTCATGACCACCTGGGGCGAGGTCCCACTAGCAACGGGATAGGATAGAAACGAGTTTGTGGGGCAGTTGAGTGACCCAAATCCTGCCGTGCAGTACCCGTGATCCCACGGTCAGTATTATACTTGTATTACCCGAAAAAGTAAGGAGATCTCCGTTCCCCTCCTCCTCTCCTTAACACTGGGCATGCCCGTGCAAAGAAAGTTTCCTGCCAGAATCTTTTCAATCGGTTGGGGGTGTAGCCAACCTCAAAGGAGGGTGGGGTCGGCCTTAGGCCCACTGGATAGAGGATTTTCAGTATTTTACTTGCTGTTGTGCAATTATCTCATTGGGTGGAGCCCTCCTTCAATCACAGAGTATATGGAGGGTGTCAGGATCAGTGCTGACAGAAGTCAAGTTTATTCCAGAAAATGTGGCCGTTACTTTGTTCACTGTTGTTGCAACCTCCACCATCAGATCATTTGTGATCTGATGGTTGGGAAGCACTCTGCCGTGATTTCCGGTGGGAGGTCTCTGTTTTTTGTGTTTTTTTTTTTGCTTTTCTCCTGTTTTCTCAGCCCAGAAATTCGTAATGAACCTGTCAGGCCGCTGCCACTCAGTGTCACACTGGATCGGCCACACTCCTATCCGACTGCTAATGGGACCTCGCATGGTCCAACTAGCAACAGGATAGGATAGAAAAGATTTTCTGTGGCAGTTGAGCGGCACTGGCACTGACCCAAATCCTGCCGTGCAGTACTCGTGACTGATCCCACGGTCAGTGTTCTACATGTATTACCCAAAAAAGTAAGGGGATCTTTGTTCCCCTCCTCCTCTCCTTAACACTGATCATGCCGGTGCAGGGAAAGCTTCCCGCCAAAATCTTTTCAATCCGATGGGGATATGGCCAACCCCAAAAGAGGGTGGCGACGGCCATAGGCCGACTGGATAGAAGATTTTCAGTATTTTGCTTGCTGTTGTGCGATTATCTCATTTGGTGTGTGGAGCCCTCCTTCAATCATGCAGTGTATGAAGGGCGTCATGATCGCTGCTGACAGAAGTAAATTTTATTCCAGAAAAGAAACATGGCAGTTACTTTGTTCACTGTTGTTGCAACCACCACCATCAGATGGTTTGTGATCTGATGACTGGGAAGCACTCTGCCCTGATTTCCGGTCGGAGGTCTCTGCTTCTTTTTTTTTTTTGGCCTTTCTCGTTTTTTTTTTTCTTCTTTTTTTTTGGGTGCTCACTGGACCCACCCCTACCTACCTCATCTTTCTGCTTGGCCCAGCTATCGGCCGCGGAAAAAAATAGAGTAGAAACGTTTCTATTTGGATGAATTTGGGCGCTCCTGTAGTGGCTCGTACGTTTCCTAAAATCGCGTAGCGTTAACGCTACGCGACTTTAGGAAGTACTGGTGGTTTAACGTAACCTCTGCTTCCTCATCTACGGGGGCACTTGTTTGGCCCTCTCGGGTATAACGGACATCGGTTGCAGACACCAGCGCTTGGCCATGAGAAACCTCTCCCAGCCCCAGTTGAAGCACTATCGAGCGAGCCTTGTCCCACGGGCACTTCGGTCGCCAAGCATGATCGTTCTGTGTCTTTTTTCCTAATGAGCACCAGCCCAAGTTTGGTCAGACAGCGAATATTCCTTAGAGCTTTTTTCCCTAGGCAGTGTCTAGTGGTTCTACCCTGACCAAGGTCTTACACGAGACAGCCCTTCTGACCCAACCCGGGGGCCATGTTCCTAGCATAGCCCACTATTATTGCTGTATTAGGGTTTGTGTTATTGTTCATGCTGAGGGGGCAAGGTTATCGATTCCGTAACCCACACCAGTTTGCTGCAGGGCTGATTCCTGCCAGGGAAGACCTCCGGCCCATCCCCCCTTGCACCTGAGTTTATGATCCCAGGGCCCTGGACCCACTAGTGAAGTATTCTACCATGCATTTTTTTTTTGTTTTTTATCCAGTGGCCTAGCTCAGTTGGTTAGGCATGCAAGTGGCATTCAGGAGGTTGTGGGTTCAAGCCCCATGCCCGCCTGCGGCGCACTTAGTGCCAACGTACTGTGATAGTCCTCTGGATACCCCTGATCGGTATTAGTGGGGTCTATGACCAACACGGGTGTGAGTGTGAGCGCGAGTGGGTTGTGTGTGGTGTGTGGGAGAGTGTTGGCCATAGCCTCTGCTGCTACTCAATGAAGGGTGGGGGACGATGAGAAAGGGAGGCACAGCTACTGGCAGGTCTCGGTCTTTGTGTTCGCCAGACCCCCACTGGCCGCCCCAACCCTATATCCTAACCATTGTGGGCAAGGGGCAACATGAAATCTCCCCTTCACAGAGAGAGGAAAACTATGCTTGCAGGGGTCCCCTCTAGATAGTCTTAGGGGTAGGTAGTGGAAGGTAAACAAACAGAAGTTGAGAGAAGAATATAGACAGTTGTGATCAACCCAAAAAATAAAAAAAATAAAAAAAGTTTTTTTGGAAAAGACAAAGTTTTTTTTTTTTTTTTTTTCAAAGTTTTTTTTATTTGCATGAATGGATCGTTTTCTGATTCAAAATAAATTGAAATGGCACATAAAACAAAGAAGAACAGCAGTGCACCTGAATTCATAGGTTGGTACAATCTCCTTCACGTAAGTCTTCATAGTGATGTACCATGGCAAAAAAATGTGTCCACGAACACAGTCACGAGGATGAACAAGTAACGGGTACTGGGATAC
This sequence comes from Chara braunii, assembly GCA_003427395.1. Lineage (NCBI taxonomy): Eukaryota > Viridiplantae > Streptophyta > Charophyceae > Charales > Characeae > Chara > Chara braunii. The sequence continues at coordinate 937,129 of BFEA01000396.1, forward strand.
ATTCATCACCATGTATCTCATGATGCCTCTAGCAGGCCATCCGACAGATGCGGAAGTGTTCCTGTCAGATCCACCACAATAGTAGAATTTCACATTTCAAGTTCGATATCTCAGAGCCCCAAAAAAAAGAAATAACTACGGCGCAGTCAGGGTTACAGTTTGTAATTGCATTTGAAACACTGATTTCACACTTTAGTCAGGGGCCGAGTTTCAATTGCAGTTGAAACTCGGGTTGCAATTGAAACTCGGGCTGGCCTTTTCTAGCGGTTCAGTCAGGCACATGACCGTTTTGGCCACGGCCGAGATGTCGCGCGGCGGGGCGTGGTGGGGCCATTCGAACCTGGGTCTGTATTTTAACTGTGGATGGATGGAGGCCAAAGAAGAAAAAGGAAAGGAAAAAAGAAAAAAAAAAGAAAAGACACCCACGTGGGGAAGACCCTCGTGTAGGTGGAAGTTACACCAGTGCCTGGAGGAATGTATCCGGCCAGTATGTGAGGACTGTGAGACATGTCGTTTTCTTTGTTTTCTTTTTGTTGTGAGGTCCTTGTAGCGCCCTGCCAGCCAGGCAGGGGCGATACATGCTTTTTTTTTTTTTTTTTTTTTTAAAGAAACCCTTGGTATCAGGTTGGAGTGCTGATAAGAGCACACACTCCTACCTGACCCACTGGGGACTCCTCAGGTTGGAGTGCTGATAAGAGCACACACTCCTACCTGACCCACTGGGGACTCCGGTCTATTGGTGGGGAGCTGCACCTGCTGGAAAACGGGTCCAGCATCCCTTGTGTTGCAGTACTGAGAATAACAGATAAGCTATTGCTGGGAATCGGGCCCAGCGTCCCCTGTACCTCTTCACCCTCCATAGAGTGGCGCCAGATTGAACGTTTAAGCTTTGGTACTAATGAGATAATGGTGACTCTGCTTCGATGTGAAGTGACCATGCATGTCATACTCCCTGATCCAAACTTGAGAGGCTGTAATTGAGCACATTCCAGCTATTAATCTAAGATTACCTATTATATATCATCTCCTATTCCAAACCAAGAATTAGGGACAACCACACTGGGGGGGTGGTGGGAACGGGTCAGGGAAATCTGAGAGGGGTCTCAGGGGGATTGAGGAGTCAATAGAACACCACTCATTAAACACAATCTTATAGTTTCTTTTGATGACTCCATCTTCTGTCTCAGTAGTACCTTCCCATACCACTTTCCCAATCCCTCCCCCCTGATTCCCTCCAAGCCAGACCATATTGAACTATTGTATTTGCTGGGAGATTTCCTTTTTGTTTGATAAGAATTGAATTTTCTCCTTCGTGATTTCCCATTGGTTTAGGATGCCTATCTGAATTTGTTCTTTTATTGTTTCTGTAAATTCTGGGCCATCTATCCTGGCTCCTTCCCATTCGTAGATGCATCTCCTCCTYCAAATGGTCCATAATACTGCCCTCCTACTGAGAATATATAAATTTTGGGTGAATTTGTCAAAGGGGTCAGCATTCCATACTTCCAGTAGTAGGGGTTTCCAACCCCATGGCCATTGGGCCTTTGTTTCCRGAGTGCTCCAGATCCTGTCCCACCATMTCCAGAGCCAGATTGAACCGGGGCATTGAAGGAAAATGTGTTCAATCGTTTCTGGAATCTTTCTACTTGGATATACAGTTTTGCACAACTTGCACCAGGGTTGGGCATAATCGTTCCTGTCGTGTGACTTTCTATCTGTTAACCAATTGTTTGTAGGAAGGCATCTGTGTTCAATCTGCCATTGTAGGGAGGCTATTTTGGCCGGTTTAAAATTTTTGTTGCGAAACCATTTGATGTTCTTTAGGTCGTCTATATTAAGGTTAAGTTGTCTCTTCCACCTGTCAGATACTCTATCTTTTAGGTTGATTGTAGGACGTAGCATCCTGTATGTTGATTTGACTGATAGAGAGTGGAGTGATCTGGTAAAATTTCTATCATTTTTGAGCTGTGATCCCCACTTCCAAACGGCTGGATCCATTGCTAGGTGCGATATGGCAGTGTCGGGCCTGAATGCCAGCCAATCATTCCCAATTTGCAATACTCTGATTCTGAAAAGTTGATCTTGGACTACCCATCTGTTTTCATCCTCTGGGTGGAGGATTACTCTATTATCATCTTTGAGACTGAAAAGGGAAGTTAAAATGACTTCATTTGCCTCAACTTTCGAAACATTTCCTATTAGATGATTGCAGTCAGTGAAAGCTACCCAATCATTGGTTCTGATGTTAGGGTCTTTCCTGAGAATGCGGACCCAGTCCAAGGGTATCAATTCAACTATCTTTTCCAGGGCATTTTCTAAATGGTGACAATATCTTAATCTTTCCTGAATTTCCCCCTGAGTAATCCAATCCTTGAATTCTTTGTTCCAAATATTCTTGATTCTGACTACTCCCTTCTTAATCCATCCTTTCCACGGGGAATCATTACAATGTAACATGATTCCTTGATTATCACGAATCCATGTATTATTGAATAGAGGTTGTTGACACACTTCCTCCCATCTAATAGGATGAATTTTATCTGGCAAGGGCAGTTTCCTCMAGGTCTTGATGAGGGAGATCCAGAATGGATCTCTACTGAGATCTTTTCTRGCTTCCTCTCTGTCATCTGAGGGAGCTTCACCTTCTTCAATCTTTTTACTCCTTGGAAGGGCCCAARCTCGGTTTTCCAACCACATTAGAGGATCTACTACTTCGTTAGTTGAAGGTGCCAATCTYTTAATCTGTTCCCATGCTAGGATGGACCATAGGGACTGTGGACTAAAGAGTAGCCTAATGATCCATTGGATTGATAATGCCATGGCTTGGAGAGTAGGGTCAATGAGACCTAACCCCCCTCTTGATTTAGGTTGAATTATGGCGACCCAGGCTACTCTGCTAATCACCTTTTTGAGGTCATGGTTTCCTCTCCATAAGAAGGCTCTGAGGCTCTGCTGGAGTGCCTTGATTGAGGCTTTGTCTAGGGCCCATATGGCCGATTTGTACCAGATGGACCCCAACACCACATTATTAATGATTAGGGTCCTCCCAAAAATAGAGGTATGTTTGTTTTTCCAGTTTTCCAATTTAGCATGAGCAGCTTGTAGAATCCCTTCATTCTTGGAGGTAGGTTTGCCTGCAGCAGTTAAATTGATACCAAGGACCCTGACTGGGGAGTCAATTGGCAGCCATTTTAATCCTTGGATTTTCTGGTGGTCTGACCCCTTGATGATGGATCCACCATCCAAGTGTTTTGTTTCCCCAGTTAATCTTCATATCAGATAGTCTACAGAATTGATCCATAAGTCTTTGGAGGGCTCTTAGATTATCCACAGATGCGTCCAACATGAGCGACATGCTGCGGCTGGAACCAGATATAAACAAACTGAATGAACTCTCTGATAACTTTCACTCTATCTGGGTGGACAGTGCAGAAGAACTCTGCGAAATGGATCATGAGAACCAATTGCAATGGAAACAGAGGATGCTGACGGAATCATGGGCTCAATCCCCATTGGCCTCATGCCTTCCTTGGCTTACTTGGCACCCGCTACCCAAGAGATAGACCACTGGATCCCCCGATCGGCATGAAGCAGAGTCTGCTATGTTCGTAAGGGAGGGGCCTGAGGGGAGGCACGGGGGATTGGTCCGCTTTATCCCTGGTGCTACCGGCCGTCCCCTGGCCGGTATCCTGCAGGCTGGAGGGGCCGTAAAAACAGGGCTCTGGTATGCTACGGGTTTCCCCGTATGCCTATAGGTAGGAGTAGTGGTAGGTAGGTAGTGTGAGGAATAAATTATGAGAAGAGTATAGTTAAAAAAAAATTAAAAAAATGGGAATGCTTACCGAGAAGCCATTTTCAGTTCCCATTCCAACCGTCCGACTTCATCCTTCTTCCGGCCTGACATCCTCTGGACTTCCCCAAACCTTCCCCCCTTTCTGGAACTCCTCAAACTCTCTCCTTAACCCTCCCTCAATTCTGCCCCACTACCCTACTACCCTTCCTCCCCTGTCCATGCCCACTCCCCGCTCTCTAAGCCGATGGTCGGCCAAGCAGGGACTCTCCACTGAAGGAGCAGCAGAGGGGATTACTCCCCGGTGACAGAAGATGAAGCCAGCACCCACGTCTGGACAACGGGCCCAGACCACACCGGAATGGGCTTAAGATGACAATATATACCGATTCTTGGATAACAGTCTGCTCCCCACAGCAGGAAGGTTGGCATAGCAGTGGAGATCGATCCTAAGGATGATAATAGAATAATAGAATGATAATGCGAGGGCACAGTGGACACAAAGGGGGGTTTGTGAGGGGTGGAACATGGGGTGGCCATGGCTGCACCGCACTATACCACCATATAAGACCATAGACCTGGCCAAAGCCACTCCACACTGAGGAATGGCATTTTGGGGGCCAAGAATCTAAGGACGGACATAGGGTTAAGGGTTTAACCGGTGTTAACGAGTGTGCGGGTCTCATTGGATGGAGGACGGGTGTATGGGGCTCTAATTACTAGTCCTGGTTGATACCATAAATAGCTGACTTACAAACACTCAACCATAGCTCACATCGTACGTTGCTATGGGGAATAAGAAACACATATAGTAATCACTTTCAACTACACCTCATGCAGCACAAGTCTATAGATAGCAATGGCTCCAGCATAATGCAACAAGTTGATGGACTGTGATCGACAGTCAACAGGTCACACAAACAACACTAGAATTGAAAATCCTTCCACGACTCCATTAAAAACAGAATTGCCCAGCCCCCTCATGGATACTGATATCTTATGTTCGCATCACTCTTATTAAATACAATGTACTTACAGGGATGCTGGACCCGATTTCCAGCAGGTGCTGCTCCCCACCAATAGATGGAGTCTCCCCGACAGTGCTAGTGGTGTCTGCTCTTATCAGCACCCCTAGCAGCCGTTCGGGCAGTTTCTATGAAAAAAAAAAAAAAAAAAAAAAGTTCAAAGGCAGTTTTGTACCATATCATGGAGAGATGGCAATATGATGGCTTGGACCCTCCCCACCAAAGAGGTGTGCAGTCCTTTCCAGGAGGCCATATTTTTTACGACGGTTGCCACGAAAAAGTTCTCTTGATCATCTAGAGGGCCCAAAGTTGTGAGGTGAACTCTTAGCATGTGAATTGCCTCTTCATTGGTTCTCCGGTTTACTTGTTGATCCCGGGGGGATTGTGCGGGAGGGGGGCGTGGGGGTGCATCCACCATCCCTTCGTTTTTGCCCCCTGGTTTACCTTCATGTCTGCAGCGATTAAAATAATGTGGATCGTTTCTTGCAGTGCTCTCTGACCTGTTGGCGAGACGGTTTCTAGATCATCTGTGAACGGGGACGTGACCACGACGAGGTGTGGGGGCAGTTCAGGGATAGGGATTCTTTCTATTTATGGATTTGCTGGTATTAGAGAAGCAAGGGCTTCCATGGCCAACACGAAAAGCAGTGATGCCCCTTGTCTGACCGACCTTTGCAGGGGAAATGGCAGGGAGAGGTGCTCATTTATCATGATATTAGGTGTGACCGAGTTGTCTAGTGTACTTACCCACTGTCTGAAGTGCAGTTCGGAATTCATCTTGCCGAGGCAGCAATCCAAGAAGTCTCAATCCACATATTCATAGTTTTTTCAAAATCAATTAAGAGAATAGACGCTTCTAGTTTTTGTTGCCTGATATAGTTGATGGTCTTATTGATGAGAAGGATATTGTCTTGGATGTTCCTGTTAGGCATATAGCCCGTTTGATCCACGTGGAAAGAGCATGCACGTGTGGCAAGAGGCGGTTCCATAACGCTTTTGCTATTATTTTGTAGTGGAGAGAGCGTAAGGTGATAGGGTGGTAGTTTCCGATTTGAATTTCTCTTTGTCCCCTTTTTTGTACAAGAGGGTGATCACTCCTTGCCTTACAAGATCTCCTAATCTCCCCTCTTTGGGCCTCTTGTTGGACTGCTTGGATATACTCCATTAGGTTGAGGTGGAGAAGATCCCCAGGCCAATATTCTAGCCCGAATTCTTACGGTAACGAGTCCAGCCCTGGGATCTTCTTATCTGTAAGTGATTTCAAGATTTCCTGTGATGTCGGAGGGGTTTCCAGGCCTTCTTTCTGTGGTTGGGAGAGATGTGCGTTGAGGTGTTGGGGACTTGGAGTAGCTTTGCACGAGCTTGTGTCATCTCCTCCTCTCCGAGTGAGTGTTTTTTGAGGCGAAGAGCCGCTGATAATACCGGGTGGCATACTGGACAATAGTGTAGGAGTTCATGGCATCAGTGGGAAACAGCCCCATTACTCTGGAAGCCTTTGAAATGGCCAATCCCCTATCTCACACCCACTTTCCAGAGAATGGTCCCACTAGCAATAGGATAGAATAGAAAAGAATTTGTGTGGCAGTTCAGTGGCACTGACCCAAATCCTGCCGTGCGGTAGTACTCGTGATCCCACGGTCAGTATGTCACCCCCGAAAAAGTAAGGAGATCTTTGTTCCCCCCCTCCTATCCTTAACACTGGGCCTGGCGGTGCAAAGAAAGCTTCCGCCAAAATCTTTTCAATCCGTTGGGGATATGGCCAACCCCAAAAGAGGGTGGGGATATGGCCAACCCCAAAAGAGGGTGGGGTCAGCCATAGGCCCAGTGGATAGAAGATTTTCAGTATTCGCTTGCTGTTGTGCGATTATCTCATTTGGCGGGTGGAGCCCTCCTTCAATCATGGAGTGTATGGCGGGCGTCATGATCACTGCTGACAGAAGTAGATTTTATTCCAGAAAAGAAACGTGGCAGTTACTTTATTCACTGTTGTTGCAACCACCACCATCAGATCATTTGTGATCTGATGTCCGGGAAGCACTCTGGAGGTCTTTGTTTCATTTTGTTTTTTTGGCCTTTCTCTTGTTTTCTCAGTCCAGAAATTCGTAATGAACCTGTCAGGCCGCTGCCACTCAGTGTCACAATGGATTGGCCACACTTCTATCTGACGGCTAATGGGACCATGCTCCACGACTTATCTCCTCTTTTTTTCCTGTTTTTCCTTTTTTTCTCTTTTTTTTCTTTTTTTTTTTTTGGTGGGGGGGGGGCCTGACAAATGCTCCAATCTATTCGTGGGGAGCAACATGTGCTGGAAACCGGGCCCAGCGTCCCATGAAGAATATACAAATGATTTGAAGTACCAGGGCTATTACCTGGGCTTCGGTTAAGAACAATCCGAAAACGATGAAAAAAGTTCAGGAAGATTTAGGAAAAATGTGGATAACTGTTGACCTATTGCTAGGCTACTCAAGCAGCAATGACCACAAAAGTCCTTCGAATGCTCAGAACCCCTGGACTCCCCGACAAAACACTCTAAAATTCTCTAACACTGTCTAATTCCCTGCCGAGCTCTCCCAGGCCTCATGCCCCCACCCTGCTAGGTGACAGGGCAACACGACTCACCCCAGCTCTGGTGTTACATGCTGCGCCTGCAACTGGCTGCACGGGCCATTTTCAGGTCCGTGTCGTACCAGACCAGGGTTTTAGCTCAGGCCATTTTTGGCCTATTTTCAAGACAACAGTTGTTTGAGCTTCAACCCTAGGGTCTGACACGTTTTGGCATTGGCAAGAGCAGCCTCCTGGACGGGCCAGCACTATATAAGACTGGCCCGCCCTGCAGGCTGCAGGTAGTTCATAGGGACTTCCCGGGCACTTCACGCGCAGTTCAGGAGGCAGGAGGTAGTCTTAAGGATTCGGCAGCAGCACTCTGGAGGAGCGCTGCAGGAGTAGTGGTAGCGCTGGCAGTAGTCTTCAGCGCTGGGCGCTAGTAGGAGCTAGAGTAGTACTGGAGAGAGAGAGAGATTGGGCGGAGGCCAGTGATACTTACCTGCAGTGCCATAGCTTCAGCTTCGTCTTCAAGGTACCTTCAGCACAGCGCCAACTTCACATGTTAGTACCTGGCACGTGAGAGAAAGAGAGAGAGTTCTTCTTCTTCCTCTTCTCAATCCACCATCTCCCTCTCACCCTCTCGCTATCTGACTTCACTGCATCAGCAGACTACGAAAGAGAGAGAGAGAGAGCTTGGTGACATTGGATCCTGACTCGACATTGGGCTTCAGACATTTTGACGAGGGACTATTTGGGACTCGTAAAGAATACTTGGTGTTGACGACATTCCCATCTCCCCCTTCCTCTTCGTCTGATCCCCTCCTCTTCGTCTGCGTATGATCTGGACCTGGCGCACTCTTCCTGTGTGTAGCGCGAGGCCCCTTCACACCTCGTGATGTGGATGATGTATGTTCGGTCTGTAGTGCGACATTGATTGGGCTAGTCATTGGTTTCCTAGCATTCTGCTGCGCTGCCTTGCACTACGTGAGAGAGGTCAGTCTCCGTCAAGTCAGGACTTGTATCTAAGGGGCTCGTTCGACACTCCTCGGGCCGTCCTCGGGGCCTGAGGAAATTCTCCCATCGTCGCCCGAGGAAATTCGCGCCATCGTTCCACTCATCCTCGGAATTGTTCCCCGAGGATGATTCCTCGGGGCCTTCCGCGGCCACTTTCATATATCGACAAGCGGGCGCGGGGGGGGGGAGGAGGTTGGTCCAGCAAGGTG
>BFEA01000396.1:955336-968172 GCA_003427395.1 Chara braunii
AGAGAGAGAGAGAGAGAGAGAGAGAGAGAGAGAGAGAGAGAGAGAGAGAGAGAGAGAAAGAGGAAGAGACGAGAACATAGAGACAAAGGGAGAGAGACAAAGCAAATCCAAGTCCTCTTTTAAAAAAGGAAAATGCATAGTGCATTTCATCGCCGCCAATTCAAATTAAGAGATGACTGGATTATCCGTTCCGCCATACGGCAAAAGCCTACGACAAACCATTAAAAATAAAAAACCAAACGTCAATGCCCACAGGACGAGTCATCCAGCCAATCGAACCACCACCCACTTCCCTGGCCAGCATGGCCAATTGGGAACCACCACCCACTTCCCTCGCCAGCACGGCCAATTGGGAACCACCACGTCAACGATGGCCCGGTGACGGCAACATCGACGACAGAAAGGCTATCACTTTCGCATCGTTCGTATCCATGGAAGCCAATGCGCACCACAAAGGCGACAGAAACTCTAACGCTCATGGATGGCCTTCGCTATCTCCAACAGAGCGTGGCACATCAGTTTGCTCACTCCGTCAGACGCTGCATAGTGCTTTTTCTACACTTCGACCTCCGCTTTCAACGTCTCGCACTGCCGTATTTGGATGGAGTACTGGCGCTTGCTGTTGCTCTCCATCGTCGACGCCATTAGCGCACTGTGCTTCTCTATGCATTCTATCATCGCTTCAAAGGTTTGTTGCCTCGTGCTCTTCCTCTTGCCGAAACCGCGAGGGCTACCCGTCATTGAGGGGGGGTCGGTTAACCTTCTCTCCATTTGAGAAGAACCTTTCGTCGACCCGTCGTCGTCGTCGTTGTGCCCTGTAGCCAGCCTCCCCATCGCCCACAGATTCAGGATCCGCAGAAGAGGCAGACGGCAGGCGCACACCACCCGGAGCACTGGTGTCGGTGACGTTCTTCGGGTTTATGGTGTGGTTCCTGGCGTTCAACCCCAATATCTCATCGTAAACTGCACGATCCATGTTGAAATTGAAGCCCTTCGACGTCCTCTCCTTCCCAGAGAATTGGAAGAAGTCTTGTTTTCCGAAGAAGCCTCGGAAGTGATGCACCTTCTTGAACTGCTGCATCAAATTGTCCCACTTCTTCCTGCACCGATCTGCGTCTCTGTCCACGCCCACCTTCTTCAACCTCTGCGCCACATCTAACCACTTCCATTCTCGCGGCTTCATCCGAGCGTACACGTGACCCATCCCCTGCAGATGCGCATCCTGGTCACATTTAGCCCGGATGAGGGCTATAATGTCGTTGACAGACCAGAAATGATGACCTCCTTCCACATCAACGTCACCTTCGGCATCGCTCCCCTTCCCCGCCGCTTTTTCCCCCCGACGACCATTGCGGGCACACGCCTTCGTCTTCCCGCCCCTCCCTCTCATGCTGCTTTTCTTGAATGGCGAAACGTAGCCTGCGTCCTCCTCCCCACCTTCGCTAGCGTTGTCGTTCCACTCCTGAACGTCCACGTCCACCACAGCTGCGTCGCCGTCATTTTCTTGCTCCCCCACACGCAGTCGCTGCACCCCCCGAGTTATGGATTCCTCCTGCCCCGACCGGAGCCCCATCGGTGTTCTGCCCACACCTCCCTCCCGTCCCGTGCATCACCAAGATCGGCGATGCCACAATCCGTCTCCCCGCATTCGTCACGACGGCGGGCTTCACTCGAACCGGCAGACAAGGGAGACGGAGACTCCATCCACTGGGGGCGAGCAGAGGCACCCCTCGACACAGACGGCGACCGAAATTGCTGCCTCAAAGGATCCCTGTTGTTCCCCGACGTCTCCAAGACTGGCGCTGGAGACTTCAATGATCACGCAACAACTGTCACTTGCCCGCCATCATCGTCGGGACGGGGGGTGACGATGACCGTTTGCGAGGCGGCCGACGACCTTCCGCTACATAGCCCGAACGAAAGATTCACGCCGCCATCGCCTTCGTCGTCGCTAAGCCCCTACTAGAGGAGTCCGGTGTAGGAGTGGCCATAACTTTTGTAGCCGCCCACTCCTGGGTGGACCCGCTTTCCAGCGGCATAATCCGTGACCGTCTGTCATCCGCCTCCTCCTCGGACGTGTCCGGCAGAGGTTGCAAGTGTAGTGGCAGGTGCACGTACCAGACCGCTCCGACGACCTTGAACTCCTCGACGGGCTCTGCCTAGCCCACTGCCCACCAGGGCCACCACCCTGCTCCCCTGCAGACTTGCAGATCGCCTTGCGCCCCTCCATCCTGATGTCCTTCTTCAAAGGCCGTCCGTTGGGGGCACGTCGCGGAAGGCTGCCGAGGATGCACACGTGGAAGACAACTAAGAGGAGGAGCAAGAGGACGACCAGCACCAACAGCCATAGCCTCCGAAAGACATCGGCCATGAAAGGCAAGTGGACGACGACAGCAGCTAGTAGAAGACAACGGTGGATGTCCAGGAAACGGCGAGGGATAGTGGTGCAAACTGTTGATAGCAACTATCGAGAAAAGCAGGGTAACGTATTCCGTCGAGAAAGACACTGTGCAATGGGGACAACGGGGGCCGGCTGAAGTATTCGAATCTGTCGACCGTTGGGTGCCTTCCCGCTCGGGGCCAAGGGCAGCGACGCAAGGCAGCCCCTTTTCAACGTCGCGGAGGCCGGCAGGGTGCCAAAGGGGACCGTTGGTGGAAAATTTCATGATGCCGACCATTGCCGACCGAAGATGTCCGTCCACGGGCTGCCAGGAACAGCAATCGACCAGCCGCATTGAAAATTGTCATCGACAGAGCTGCCGTCGACGCCCCGATTCTTTCCGATGCTCGACCTCCAAGGGACCTCGGGAGGTCCGTTGGGGAATGCGTCGAAATGGCTGTAGCCCGAGGAATCCCCGAGGAAATGTTTTCACATTTTGTTTTTTGAATTTCTTCCCCGAGGATAAGTGGAACGATGATTTCCTCGAGTGATTTACGCGCCCGAGGAGTGTCAAACGAACCCCTAAGTCTTCCACTGCGCTATAGAACGTCATTCTTGTATGTATCGGAATGTACAATGCTTGTTGAGATTCTACTTGCACTTCATTTTCCATTCAGTTCTTTTTATCACATTGTGAATCCTTGGTTATATATGTACATTGCCCAACTGGGCATGTAACAATTGGTACCGGAACACCGCACGTGAATCAAGACAACCTGATCTGACACGTGTGTGGAGACTGAGTAGGCCGATTATTCTTGATTGATTGATTAAAGCACACTATTTAGCCCCCAAAATCACAGTTTTGACCTCACTGCCGAAAATCAATTTTTTAATTTTTTTTGTTTTTTTTGGATTTTGTTTTCTCGCTATTTCTGTTGTGGAAAATCGAAATAGCGCAACATCTGAAATTTTCGATTTCGTTTTTCTTCTGAAAATTCTAAATTTCGTTATTGAAAATCCGAAATATCTTTTTTTTTTGAAAATTTCAATTTTCTTTTGCAATTTCCCGTTATTTGGAAATCCGGAATATTTTTTCTCCGAAATCCGTTTTTTTTTTTAAATGCTACGAGAATCTCTCTTGCAGTTCTCGATCTCCAAACTGCGTGTACTCTCATCCGAGTAATTCCAAATTAGTTTTTTGTACTTTATTTTCAAAAACAAATTATCGAAAAATCATTTGCGGTCTGAAGTTCGAAATTTTTTCTCATTGGTAATTTCGCACTTCTGAGAAATTGGGACGCATAGTGAACTTGCAAACGAGTATTTTTTTCTTTTTTTTCGATTTATTTTGCAAAGTTCAAACTTTTCTTTTTTTGATTAGTGGCTCCTTATCTGGGCGATTTATCCCACCCCTCCCTACCTATGTTGTTGCCCCCTCTGGTTTTCTCTACCTGCCTCCTGGTACCCCTTGCGGTGGCATTGGGGAGTTGCCACGACAGCAGGCCACGTCAGCAGGACACGACAGCGGTGCCACGTCAGCAACCATTCACTGCAGCAGCAGGTCACGTCAGTGCATGGTGCTCACCCGCTCAAAGACAAGTGACATGGATCAGCAGCCAGGCGAGACTACCGAGGCCTATGAGACCCGCATGTTGGACATGGTAGCAGAGTTCAAGCAACGGGCACGTCGGGCAGCTGCGGCAACATCCGCACGTAAGAAGGAAGATCAGGAAGCAGAGGAACAACGTCGGCTCGCTGAACAGCAGCAATAGGAGGACGCTGAGGCAGCGAGGAAGGCCGCAGAAAAATGTCGTCGACTACGCCGAGACAAAATCCTCGAATGAGAGGGGGACATTGAGGTGATCGCGGATAAATGGGCAGTGGCTGATGAAAAGGAGGGTGCCCCCCCTGCTGTTCGTGGCCGTGCAACCACAATCGAACATGTGAGCGACTTGGTCGCCGCCTGTGCAGCACAACAAGAGGACATCCTCTACGTGGACACCCTCGTCGGGAAGCAGGCTTGACTTATCGACGAACTACTTGACCGGGTACGCCGGCTGGAACACCAGCCAACAACAACCACCCCCGCCAGACCCTCCAACTTGACAGACCGCGTCAACGTCTTGGAAATCGACGTCGAGACTCTCAAGGACGGGGCTCTAGCGACAAATTAGCGGATTGACTAGCAGATTTGTGCAGCCGCAGCCAGTCCAACCGCAACTACTCGCGAGAGAATCCCAAAGTTTGACGGCCTGCCGATCTTTTGCGATGCAATGAAGACAGACCCGATCCCATGGTGGCGCCTGTTCGAGTTGAAGTTGGGCATTCACCACGTTATTAACCCGAACCGACGCTCATACTCCCGCTCAGGGGGCACGTGCTATGCATGGCTGGACAACATATTGTCCACGCACAACGTCGCAGTCTCCGAGCTGCATACGAAGATCAGCTGGGCTGATCTCAAGGCAGCATGGCATAAGCGGTTCCAAGTGGAGCCGCCCGAGCTTCAGGCARCCGAGAAACTTCAACGGTTYTATCAGAACGACCTKCCAAGCACRGACTGGATMACCGAGTACCAACRCTTGGCATCCACGCCCAACTTGCAGTCAACCTTCGTCGCTATCAAACACTTTTTCATCAGGAGGATTTGTCCGGCATTGCAGAACGCCATGATGCAAGTGAGCAGCTTTTCGGGACCGCAATGTGCTTCACAAATCATCATGACGAATACCGAAGTCATGAATTTGGGTCGTTCGTCTGCTGCGAGCCAGGGTAGAGATCAGCATCAACCGAAAGTGGTCATGGTCGCAACAACTACAACGATCGATCCTTGAAACGAGGCTGCCTCTTCTGATGAAGGAGAAATTGCCAGCCGCCCCGCCAGAGGGCAAGGACGCGACAAACCGAAGACACACACCAATTCATCCCCCGGAGTCAGACCAGCGGCTCAAGATCCTTGGACGCATTACGGTATCTCAGAAGGCGTGTACCGCATCCGTAGTAAATACCAATACTGCTTGTGGTGCAACAACACGGCACACGACACTGCAACGTGCCCCACGCAAGTCAAAGGCAAATTCCCTTCGGGAAAGTGAGCAGCGTCGAGAGTGATGCGGATGCACTCTCGACACCTTCGGAATCGGTTGCTTCGCGAGCGACCTCGCTTCATTCCGAGGCACATCCGAAAGTCGACAGTCCTCTCTTATATTCTTATAAAGACTTTGGTGCCCGGCTCGTTCCTTCGCTGGGTTCTCAAGCTTAAGGACAAGATGTGTGTGCTGCTTCGTCTCCGTCCGGCAACAATAACAATGAATCGTCTTCAAGGAGCTCTTCAAGGGATTCGACGCACGAGTTCAACATAGAGGTCTTGGACTCGTTGACGTCCGAGGATTTTGCATGGCTTCCTCTCCCTTCCACAGGCTGCTTGTCGGGACCGCAATGTGCAGCACTATGCATCCATCTCCACACATACTTAGCCTTCTATGCACCACCACCTTCGTCGACAGATGATGAAGCTACGGTGGGGGACATCCTTGCGTATGTTAGCAAGGTGGCCCTCGAGTTTCACACGCAAATATCGATCAACGAAAAAATTCTCATAATTAAATAATCATTCTGTAGTAAAATTTCATCTTATTTTCAAATTTTCATTCAATTTAAAAAAATGTCGTTCCAATTTTAAAACTTTTCATCTTACTTGCAAACTTTCATTCCAAGAATAGGGTATCCCTTCTTATTTGGACTGCATGCTAGAGATGGAATGAAAGTCTGGATGAGTTCATGAAATATTTTAATTGGACTGTCATTCTAAGTAAGGATTTAGGTTAATCCAATCTAAATAAGAAGATTTTTGTTGTAGTAGAATGTAAATTTAATTAAAACATTTCATAAACTCGTTCAGACTTTCATTCCATCTTGAACAAAGAGATGTAGATGGAAGGGAAAACTCATATTTAGACGGGAACTTATCAAATAGACTGAAAATTTTAGAATTGGATGAACATTGGAATGATAATTTATTACTATGAAGGATTTTTTTTTTATGGAATGTTTTTCAACTTTCATTTCTCGTTGGAATTTTTCTGTTGATAGATAGATAAATAGATAGATAGATAGAGAGCGAGAGAGAGAAAACAATAGAGAGATGCAGAGAGAGAGAGCAAATAAATATTATTTTATTTTCTTTTAATAAAATGGAGTTGGATTGTACTTTGTGGTTATTGTGCGTTCATCATTTTGCACGTTGTTCATGACTTGAATGGTGTTCTTCTTTCTTTGTTCTTCGCATTCTTTTTTTCTTACTCCTTTGTCTCTCTCTATTTGTCTCCTTATCTCTCTCCCTCCTCTCTCCCTCTCTCTCTCTCTTTCTTTCTCTTTACCTTTCTCTGTCTCTGTATGCATGTTCCATTTCTTGAATTCATTAATAGTGCTGAAATTTAACAGTTGGTTTAGGCCTAACGTTTTTTTTTTTTTTTTTTTTTTTTTTTTTTTTTTTTTTTTTTTTTTTTTTTTTTTTTTTTTTTGCGGGCATTGCCTGCACCGTCCGCACCGCGGACACTTAGCTAGTTATTATTATTATATATGTGTATATATATGTATATATATTAGCAGTAGGTCGGACATACCCTGTCCGGTCCAATGCCGACCAGACGTCCGGTTGGACATCCCGGACGGTCAGTGGGATCCCAAACATCCGACCCGGTAACCTAGTTTTTTTTTCTATGTTTTTAATTATTTTTGCTACTGACAAAAAACCATCTCCCTAATTCTCAAAATCTTTTATTTTTTTCTATGCAGGTCATTAGAGGCCGACGTGCGCAGGCCGCGCACGCACGCCGTTTTCCTGCGCGAGCCCCCACCTAGCCATGGCACGACTGGGCGGTAACTCGGTCGCACGGCCCACCTCCTCGGCAACAGCGTAGGTCGCACGATCCATGACCTTGGGTGCCACACAGGCCCATAGAAGGTTAAGTCGGCGGTGGTCTGTCGCGAGCAATCAGAGCTGGAAGAAATATCTGAAGAGGAGATCGCAAAGGCGAAAAGAAAGAAAGAAGAGAGAACCACAATGCCTAACGAAAGAGAGGATAGCGAAGATGGATATTGAAGATGGGAACTTGAGTTCACAAGAGAGAGAACGCGTACTGAAAGTTTTAAAGACTTGCGACAAAGCCATAGCGTTTAGCAACGCGGAGAGAGGTATGATTGATCCTCGGTATGCCAAACCTGCAAGGATCTATACGATTCCGTAGACTCCGTGGGCAGGGTGAAAATACGCTCAGAAAGAAAAGGAATAGGTAATTGTTTTTATGAAGGAGAAGATGGTTTCACATGTAGCTGAACCTTCGGAAAACGCCTACGCCAACAGGTGGTTCTTCCTGCGGAAACCAAACAGGAAGATCATGTGGATTCAGGAAGTGCAAAAGGTAAATGATGTCATGATCCGTGATGTCGGATCCGTGCCCCATGCCGACCTGTTAGCGGAAGGAGCCGCACGCAAATTGATCTACTCGGTTTGCGATTTATTATCTGGTTATGACGAGATATACTGTTGGACCCTAGAGATAGATACCTTATTGCTATGCACACACCGCTGGGGTTAGTTCAGATGATGGTGGTACCTATGGGATGGACTAACGGAATTGTCGTGTTTTAAAGAGCTTTGGTGCCGGTCCTGAAAGACTTTATCAAGGGGTCGGTGGAGAAGGATGAGATCAAGGTGGCGACTGGTGTCAGGAGGTTTGTTAAGCAGCACTTGACGGATATCTACACGATTTTAGAGCAGTTAGATTATGTTAATTAGACGGTCAGTGGAACGAAGAGCCGGTGGGTTGTTTTGTCGATTAAAATTCTAAGGCACGTCTGTGACGCGAGAGGGCGGCGCGTTGATCCGACGAAGCTAGATAAACTCTTAAACTGACCATCACCTCTTCACAATGCTACCGAGGTTCGTCAGTTCTTAGGGGTTGTAGGGTATTGGCAAATCTTTATACGAGGGTATGAGGAGAGGGCGGAACCACTAAGGTTTCTCCTTCGCAAGGCAGAACGGTTTTACCGGGACTCTCCTCAAAAAGCCGTCATGCTTACTCTTAAGGAAGAATTCAAGGAAGGAAGACGTATCCCAGGGGTGCCATTCTTCAATGATGAAGCAAACAAACTTTTTATAGTATCTACGGATTTTTGACCGTGTTCGGTAGGAGGGCTTCTTTTCGAGAAGGATGCTGATGGAAAGGAGAGATCATTGAGTTTCGAGAGTTGGACTCTTAATACCACGGAATGTAATTACAGTCAGTTTAAAAAAGAGGTGTTGGTCGTTTCGTGTTGCCTGGACGCCTTCATATACTACATGTATGGGAGGAGGTTTATCTTACAAGTGGATCCTACTGTTGTTGCTTCGGTTCTACAGAATAATTTCATCTTGACAAACCCTACTATCGCACGATGGCTGATAAGGATTCGACTCTTTGACTATATAGCCGAGAGGATTTCTGGAACTAAGAACGCACTTGTCAATGGACTATCACGAATTTCGATTGCCGCTGAGTGTTCAATATTTATCGGGGCACTGACTATACCGAGGCGATCAGACCGATTTGTGGTTAACATCTATGAAGGGAAATATCAGACAATCGGATTGCACCTATCGGGAGAGGAGAGTTTAGACCCTAAGATCAGGAGACATGTAACTCCATTCTGTCTCAGATCGGGGCATCTATTTCGTAGGCCTACCGAATCTGGTATGCCTCTACGTGTCGTCTATGATCCTGAAGATAAGCAATTAATAGTGACAGAGCATCATGGCGACGTAGTAGGTGGCCACAGAAGAGTGAAAGGCACGTATGAGAAGGCACGTCGGGCCGTCAGCTAAATTGGTGGGAAGGGCAGTATAGGGATGTTGAGAGGTAATTATAACCTCCGAGGAGTGCCAGAAGAGAGCTCTAGTAAATTACAAAGAGTCTCTTCACCCATAATACCCTAGCTGATTAGGAGAGAAGGTTTATATAGACTTAATGAAAATGTCAAATGGGAAGAAAAAATGAACTATGTAGTGAACATACGAGATGATTTCACTGGGTTTGTAGATGGCAAGCCCATTAGGACCAAATCGACTAAGGAAGTGAGAAACTTTGTCATAGAATACCTGCCCAGATACGGCTGCATTAGTTGGATCATGATGGACCATAGAGGAGCAGAGTTCCTGGCAGACAAAGTTCAAAGTGTGTTCAAGAGAGCAGGAGCTAGAGTATCGATAGCCACTTCCTACCATCCTCAGTCCAACTCACCTGTAGAGCGAGGATATCAGTCCTTAATAGCATCGTTGTCGAAGTGGTGCAGAGGGAAAAATAGTGCATAGCCGAGATATTTCAGATACACGATATGGGCGAACAGTGTCACGGTCCGGGCTAGTACAGGTTACCCTCCTTATACTTTATGGTTTGGGAGGCACTACACTCTTCCCATAGAGTTTCACGTCGACAGTTTGACTATCGTTGACTGGGCGGACAACATGTCACAGGAGGAGCTTCTGGCAGCTCGAACGAGACAAATAGCGTATGGGTTAAAAGACGATTTTATGACGACAACTGATCGACTAGCTATAGAGAGAGAGAAAGGAAGGGAGAGATAAAATAGGAACACCAGGATTAGAAAAGACAAGATAGGTATGGGTGATATGGTGCTTCTCTGCGATGCGGCTTTGGAGAGGACGTGGTCGGGAAAGCTAGCAAATAGATGGATGGGGCCCTATCGTGTGGTCGAGGCACTCAATTGGGGGGCCTATATGATAGTCGAGCTGGATGGATCTAAGTGAAGAGATCCAGTAGCAGGGGCTAGGCTGAAATTGTTTAAACCAAGAAGGTCTTCGACCCCTGCTCCGACACTATCCGATCCCACCGGAAAGAGGAAGGCAAAGGTGTCGGATGAGTCACCATCGAGACAGTTTCAGATAGGAGAGAGCTCGAGAAAGAGGAAGAGATAAGAGATCCGGAAAGTCAACGATTGACATTAGGAAAGAAAAAGAAATGAATTTTTGTACTCAAGAGGCAAAAATAAAGGGTCCGCACCAGACAGGTAGTGCACCGAAATCACTCCCATCTCAACGGAGAAAGAGGCATAAAAACACTCCTCTATGTATACCTAAGCGATCGAGATATAGGAGGGGCAAGCATCTTCTCAGTCCCAGGACTTCCGAAAAACCGAAACACAAGACGATTAAGCGTCGACACGGACGACGTATACGGACGGTTTCCTTAAAACTTGTACGTTTTTTCTGAATGGTACGACAGAGAGTCAGAGACTCGATAGGGACGTCGAGAAAAGGTTTGGGCTAACTGTCGGGAGGCCACAAGCAGTCGACCACCCGAAATAAACAGTGTCCAGTCTCAGGCCGTACACCGAACACACTTCATTGGTTGGAAGCTGCGACGTCCCATCGATGCTTTGACCTAGTATGACGAGACTCGGGGAAGGATCGCCTACTTTTCGCTGAAGCCGAAGGCAACAAGGCCTGTCAATCGCTACGCCCGCATCCGAGGTCCTTAACGATCAGCAAGGTGTCGGGGTTTTCTCTGCTTGTCGCTCACCCGCATATAGACTGTGACTGACGGTCTTCTTCTCTCCCTTGTAAATATAGGTTTGTTCAAGTAAGACCCAATGAGATGTCTTGGTACCCGAAATCGGCTATTGGGTTGAAATCCCCTAATGACTTTCTCAATAAAATACCCTGATTTTCAGATAAGTATGAAATAAATGCATCAACTGGAATGCAAAAATGTGAAATTCAGTTTACGACGCCCTCACAAATTGTACCATAGGTATTTCACAAATTTGTCGCCGGGTACCAAGACACCTCACTGGGTCTTACATGAACAAACCTATACTTACAAGGGAGCGCAGAAGACCGTTCGTCACAGTCTATATGCGGGTGTGCTACACGCAGAGAAAACCCCGACACCCTGCTGATTATTCAGGACCTCGGAAGCGGGCGCAGCGAACACACTTCATAAAGGTTGAAAGCCACGGCGTCTCATTGATGCTTTCATCTGGTATGAGGAGACCTGGAAGGGGTCGCCTACTTTTCCCTGAAGCGAAGGGCAACAACATCTGTCAATCGCTGCGCCCGCTTCCGAGGTCCTGAACGATCAGCAGGGTGTCGGGGCTTTCTCTGCCTGTTGCTCACCCGCATATAGACAGTGATTGACGGTCTTTTGCGCTCCCTTGTAAATATAGGTTTGTTCAAGTAAGACCTTGTGAGATGTCTTGGTACCCGAAAGTCGCTATTAGGCTGAACTCCCTTGATGACTTTCTCAATAAAATACCCTGATTTTCAGATAAGTATGAAATAAACGCGTTAACAGGAATGTACTGTTTGTTTTTTTTTGCAAAGATATGAAATTCAATTTAGAATAAATCCCTTCAAAATCATTTTACAATTATGAGATGAAGGTTGAAATTGTCTTTATAGGTTTTCGGACGCCCTCACAAATTGCAGCATAGTTATTTCACAAATTTCTCGTGGGATACCTGGGGAGGGGTCGCCTTCTTTTTACAGAAGCCAAAGGCAACAACGTCTGTCAATTGCTGCGCCCGCTCCGAGGTTCTGAACGATCTGCAGGGTGTCGGGGTTTTCTCTGCCTGTCGCACACCCACATATAAACTTTGACTGACGGTCTTCTGCACTTCCTTGTAAATATAGGTTTGTTCAAGTAAGACCCAGTGAGGTCTCTTGGTACCCGGAAGTGGCTATTAGGTTGAACTCCCAAGATCGCTTTCTCAATAAAATACCCTGATTTTCGGATAAGTATGAAATAAACGAGTCAATTGGAATGTACTGTTACAAGGGAGCGCAAAAGACTGCCAATCACAGTCTATATGCGGGTGTGCGACATGCAGAGAAAACCCCGACACCCTGTTGATCGTTCAGGACCTCGGAAGCGGGCGCAGCGATTGATAGGCGTTGTTGCCCTTGGCTTCAGCGAAAAGTAGGCGACCCCTCCCCGGGTCTCCTCATACCAGGTCAAAATATCAATGGGACGTCGTGACTTCCAACCTTTATGAAGTGTGTTCGGTTCCAACAAAATTAGTCAAAGCATTTCGTGTACTCGCAATCTCTTGTAAGTTCTCATCCCAATCAATCTGATTTGACCGTACATACATTGGCAAAAGTTGTTGGCAGAAACGGTTCATCTATTCAGTTCGCCCATTCGTTTTAGGGTGCCTCCCTAACGACATGGTCAGTCGGGTGCCATAAGCATCTATCAATTTTTGCCACTATTGGCAAGTGAACCGTATATCCCGATCATAGATAATTATTTTTTGAAATCCATGTTCTGAAACCCATCGCATCTAGAACTTCTGGATGACAAGTTTCGTTCTTGCATCAGCAAGTAAGGGAACGAACATAACACCAGTGTTGTCACGCGGGGATCCCCGGGGCCCAAGCCGGGGTGGGGGTTTC
>BFEA01000396.1:986359-998736 GCA_003427395.1 Chara braunii
CACACACACACACACACACACACACACACACACACACACACACACACACACACACACACACACACACACACAAACAAACACACACACACACACACTCACACACACACACACAAATACAACTATGTTTTTTTTTAGTGTATAGGGAATATGACAACACACACACACGAATACTAATTCTCATTGCAAACTAACAGTAATAGTTTTTATTTTTATTTTTTTTTATTCCTTGACTTTTTCCTTATTACARAAAAAAAAAAAAAAAAAAAACTACATAAACTCGAAGAAGACAAAGAACTGCCAACCAAAAATACTCAAAAAAAAGAAAGAAAATGTTTTTTTTTTTCTTCTTCTTCTCTCCACCGTTTCTGTTTTTTATTTTTTATAATTCCATAAAATTCATTGTTTTACGTTAAAAGAAATATGGGGTTGTAGTTTTTTTTTTTTTTTTTGCATATTATTCTTGACGAGAAAAATCCGTGAAAAACGTGACTGCTATGTGGCCGACCTTGGCCATGGATGCGGCCATGAACATGGCCGCCCTCCGAGCCTGAACCCGCGGCCGCGGCCGTGGGGGATACATAGCAGGGTAGCATCCCTCGGTTTCAACGTTGTTGTTGAGCATCACCCGCTTAAGGATCGTCGTGTCGGATACGAGGATCGTCAAGCTCGATATCGTTGTGCATAGCGACCAGTTCAGATGGTCGTGTCGAACTCGAGCATCCTTGCGGGGTCGGTTATCGAGTTCGACACTCCAATCATGAATTGGGCTCTTCTCAAAAGTTATTGTGACGACCATTAAGCTGGGCCCTTGTTCAACTCAAAGCAACTCTTTCGATTCGGGGTGAGAGCGGCTTTGCCCTCAATGGTCGCCGAGTCGAGAACGATAACTGAGACTGACCCCTGTGTGACTCGTCGAGTTAGAAACGATAACACTCAATTATCCATTGGGATCGTCATGTTGAACGTGACGATGAAGGCCGAGGCCAGTCTCGGTTGTTGAGTTCAACATGACGATCCCAAATCGAAACGATAGCGCGCAGTGACGTATTGGGTCGAACACGACAATCAAGGTTGAGGTCAGTCTCGGCTGTCGATTTCAACTCCATGATCCCGTATCAAAATGATAGGGTGCAACGATGATAAGAGTCGAGGCCAGTCCCGACTGTCAAGTTCACCACAATGATCCCCTCGGACAATGCGCCGTGACCCGCTGGGATCATCGTGTGGAACATGACGATCAGGGCCGAGGCGAGTCTAAGTTTTTGAGTTCAACACGACGATCCTATAGTGGGAGTTGCTTTGATCTCTGGTTCGCATCATTGGGGCCCGTTTGGGTCGTCATGCAAGGATACCGGTTGTTGCATAATGGTTGCTGAATTGGGATCATCAACTAATATTGGCTGCCGCTTGGATCCTCAAGCTCGACACGATTGCGCATAGCCACCTGCTCGGATTATCGTGTCGGATGCAATCGAGCCATCAGTCACGTTCAATACGATCATCCACACTACAACGCTACTTACTTATCGTGTCAAAGTCCCCACCAAAACGAGGACCGCGTTCCAAATACTGGGTCCCCCACGATCGACGTCACTGTTGAGTTGGGCCCGTATCAAGATCGTCGTGTCAAACACGATGACTCGAAGCAAGGCCGAGTTTTATGGTCGTGTTGGAATCGACAGTTGCGACCTATGCTTTCTTGTTTTGATTGGTCCGATGGATGATTTCGTTGGAATACTTACTGTTCGTGCTTGCTTCGCCTTTCGGATATTGGGATGTGTGGATGAATTTCTCTGGAGCCTGTCGTCTTTGTTCGCTTGTTGTTTGTCTTAAGTCCTATTAAAACGTGTGGGGAAAGTCTGCGGTCGAAAATCTGGTTTAGTGTAGTCAAAACGCAAATGTTGGAAATGAAATGGTATGTGCGCTCAAGTTCTACCATGACCAATCCACATGAACTGTGCTACCTGTTTGAGTCTGGTGTGTGACGTTCATCACGAAAGATGGCCCACTAATACTGTTTCTAGTACCCGCTTCGCCCTTGTGCAACTCACTTGCACGACTCAGGATGGGACATTGAGATTCTAGGGGCGAGCAAAGATGATTTTTAGAAAGACTCGTGGATGACTGTGGTGCCCTTCAAGGGCGAGCCCTTCGAGTCCTTGTCTGAGCAAGACAGGGACAAAGCCATGGAGTGTTGTCCTTTGACAGATGACTATAGACTCGCTTCCACATTGGAATGGGGGAATATTATTTTGGTGCTCAACTTCGTCTTCAAGTTGATGGACAAGAAGCTGCCCCACTCGCTCGCCCCATTGCAAATGCTCCGACATCTCTTCTTGGTGCTCGATTGTGAGTACATAACAATTTTGCAGCGTATTCGGCGCCCTGCAACTGTGTATGCCCGTCGTAAGGGGACGGGTCGTACGTATCGTTGTACTGCCGTACGGTCCTGTACGTATGCCCCCTTGCCCCCGTTCAGGCTGGCGTACGTACGAATTTTGGAGCCACTCTTCGGGCTGTCTGAAAATTGAAGGTTGGGGAGGGGGGGTGCGGGTGTCGGTTTTTACCCCCCAGTTTAAAAAAAAAAAAAAGAAAAAAAAAAGTAGGAACTTTGAATAAAAAAACTTCATTTTTTTGTTGAAGAAAAGAAAACTTTTTTTTTTTTTGTTCAACTTGGAGAATAAAAGAAAATCTGACTGATTGATTGGTTGATTGATTTGCAATGAACCCACTCTGTGAAGAAGCTTGTCAATGTTGAAGTATACGATGTCTCAACACACGTCAATGTGTCCATTGACTCTCTAATAATCATAAATGTGATCCGAAGTAGAATGTCTCGTAACCAAGGGACTAAGTTGTTAGGAGGGAGATAAGAATCAGAGAGTGGAAGAGAAAGTATCCATGATCAATGTCATCAGAGATAGATATCCCTCATGTCCCACTCCCCCTTCCGGTATCTCCCCCCTATCCACATCAGCATACAATATCCCAAAGAAGAGTCTGGCGAGAACCGGACACAGCATAGCGCCACATAGGCACATATCTCCCATGAAGACGTCACAACAGTGCGCAATGTCGACAACAATAATCAGGTGAACTCTTCTCTCTCTCACAACCAATCTCACAACCCTGATCTCCCTCCTCATCGATACCCAATCTATGTCGAAGACAATGTGGCTAGCGCCTCGTCGACAATCAAGTCTCCAGATGGTGTCAAGAGCAGAGAGGCGCCACCAACACAATGCAGTAGTCTCGCATCGTTGTCACACACAATGCTAGTGTCAAGCCATCGTCAAGCCATCGTCAAGCCATCGTCAAGCCAACACCTAGCCAGAGTCTCGCCAACGTTCAGCCAGTGTTGTGCCAACGTCGAGCAGCAAGTGCAAGACTGAATGTCAATAAGCAGGGGTTGGGTCAATATGTACTATTGATGCAGATTGACTAGCCTCTGGTCTCTCAGATACGAGAGCTTAGATTGACTCGTACTCAATGGCTTGGATCACATACAGTTGCAGACCTCTACATGGACCAGATTCTGCCTTGATACCTGCGTACAACAAAATGTTTGTGTTTGATCGGTGGCCTGGACTGGATCCATGAGGACTTAGACTCACGAGCCTCAATTTTCAAGCTACAGTTTACTATTGACCTTCTTTGCTCAATTATCGGTCATGGGGTCTCTGAAGCCTCATTTCGGGCCTTGTTTTGATATGGTCTGGCGCATGGCCTTGCTGTGGCTTGTGGGCGACCCCTGGGCAATGAAAATAGCATATTTTGAGGGGGGTATTACATTTCCGTCGGCTCAATTTTCGATTTTGATCACAAAAATTTTCAGCTTAGGCTAGGCGCCCTTTCAGTCCACAATCGTATGTAGAAACAATATCAGGAGCAGTAGGTAGAGGTTGCTTTTTAATAAACGATCTCGCTTTTGATGGGGGTTGAGATTTGAAGTTTACGTTAATTTGTTTTTGTGGTCTTCCTCTGCCACCTGTAGAAAAGTATTCATGCGCGAGCATCTTTTCAACTTCATATCCTTCATTTATAGAGGGAGAAAACATGGATGGTCGGTTAGGGAAATTGTGGCGTTCTACATAGAGGTGTGAAAAACGGGATACGTCTTTAGGTGTTGGGGTACATCTTATTCTATATGAATGCCCATTTGTGTTCCCTATCACATTGAGAACCTCCCAGGATCCATAATAGACAGGCAACAATTTATGCAACATGTTTTTTTCTCAAGAAAATTCTTTCGACTTGACCCTAACAATATCTCCTTCCTTAAATTGTGATGACCTACGATTGTTTGTTGGCTTGTTCAATTATTTCTAATTGGACTTTTTGAATATGTTCCTTTACTTTCTTTATGTTCTCCTCATACAGAAGTGCAAATTCTTGTGTTCCAGGTGGTAGCCGTTCGACTTGGTCCCGGTGTCCGGCGGCCACAAGCAGTCGGTCACCCGAAATAAAGGGGGTCTGGTCTTTTACTAAAAGCTTACACGAAATTGTTTGACTAATTTTCTTGGAACCGCCGGGGAAAATTAGGGGGACGTGGGCGAACCCTAAATTCTCTCTGATTATCCGCCAATACTAACCCTTAAACTTCGGTAATCAGACACGGGTTTCTACCACTCTTCAGACTCACATTTTTTGTCAGATTTGGGGCAACTTGTGGAATAGTTGGCCATGGGGCGAACGTATGCTAGTAAGCCTTCGCACGACCTTCCTACGTTAACCAATCAATGAGAAAATGAGTCCTTAAATTTAATTAAAATAATTGACGAAAATAAAAATGAGTAACAAAATTAAAACTGATAAAAAGGGAAAGGAATAAAGTATTAATTTATTATTAAACAAATTTTATCAAATTTTGCACTCGATGATTTTAACCAGAATTACTTTTTTATCTCAATTCTCTGGTTTAAACTAGTTTTTCCTAATTATTATCCCTTGCAGAGATTTACCGGGTTTTGCCTAATTTTTTTCCTTGTCACAACCAGGGGTTTATTGAGTGTGCGGTACCCGTATTTTACTGAATTCCCGCAAACATTGGTTACATTGGCGGTCTGATTTGCGGGGCTCGCCCGACAGGTTTCTGGTTCGATATGGTGTGATCTCCGGCTCGACTTTGGATCAGGTTGCTGTGACGCGGCATTACGATATTGGTGTGGTCATTGGTTCAGTATTGGTGCAGCGCACAGCGAACCGACACTATTGTTTTGATGGATCCTGGCTTGGGACACTTGTGTTGCTAGGTATGGCAAGGGGTCTGGGACAAATGCGACTTACTATTTTCTTATGGTATTGATTTGACATAACTTACCGCAAATTCGGCACTACTATGTCGGTGTGGTTACCGGTTCGAAAACGGCACAGGTACAGTTGCAGACTCGGGACTGGACTAGTCCAATAGACGTTGATACTCCATGGTACAACGCTTGGTGTGACTTAAGGGACTTGGGGAACTCACTCTACTGCTGGTAACTCCTGCCTTTATTCTCCGGGCCCTGAATTAAGAGTTACTGGTTTAAGCACTCTGTATCAACCGAGTGTTGTTGCGCATGGCAAGTGTGCCTATCCAAAAGACTAGGTACCAAAACTATCCGCACTCGCCTTTGAGTTTTGCCAAACGACGGTAGGAGTCTTGAGTTTTACAAGTTGGGCCAAATGCGAAGACATGATATAGCACTTGTATTAGAAGAGCCGAGGGGGATTCGCACAGAACCTACTTATTTGGTCCGAACAATATCACTGTTTATCTCCTGAGGTTTCATTTGGACTCAACTAAAGTTCACGTACATCCAAAGAGGACCCTAAGGAGCTAAAACGGTGACATTTTTATACGAAATAAGTAAGTTTCAGTCTTGTTCAAAAAATATAAAATGTTTGTTTTACTGAAATCGACATTACATGGACAGAAGCGATGACCTACAGGGCCAAGTCTTGGTCTCCTTATTCGCTGCGATGAGACCGTAGGAACACTGATCCCTGGAGGAGCGTTGAGGACAGGAACCCTCGCACACTCGCTGACTATCACGTGTGAGAGAAAGATGACGACCTCTGGCGGCGTCGAAACGACGAAATAGATAGAGATCGTTTTTGTGGTCGCTATCATGATGCCAATACTTTTGGTCGAAGGGTACGGCTAGAGTAATACCCACGCAGCCCCAGATATGACCGCAGCAAGGATGGGTATTGGAGCCCTAGGAACTTTACCCGTACAGATCGCAAGGATTTTCGTGGCCGACGAAATTCAGATGGAGACCGTTGGAATGGGTTCCGCGGTGGATTCGAGAGCATATTTGTTTCTTTCATCTTCGTTAGCGGCCTAGTTTATTGATGATATGGACTTACAGTACTTTGTTGCTCTTTTCATCGCAGACATCATGGCTTGTGGCAATTTCACTTCGGATCGAGAGGTGCAATATACACGTCCAACCACTACCAATTGTATTGGGACATGTATCAGGCATACACAGCCGCTCCTTGATGGTTCTATGAGGAGACGAGTGAGCGAAAGGAAGGTGGGGAGGAGCAATACGAAGAGAAGGGGGAGTAAACCCTCGATGAGTGCATGGTGTACACAACAAGGATACGTGAGATTCTGAGCAGGCTCTGCCACTCTGGACGTGTGGTCAAGGATACGTATCCGGAGTACGCAGAGATCTCGTCTTCGTCGGGCCCGGAGAGGATGGTCTTTTCCCATACTCATAAGGAAACTGCTGACGGACCATCTGGTACACACATCGTGCTTCCTCTATAGCAAGCGCTCTCGAGTATCTTTATGAGCATGCGGACAACAGATCTCAAGTCAAACTAGTACCAGTAAACCAGAACCAGTAAACCAGCAAGGAAGTAAGATCTTCGTGTATGAACAACCTCGCATAATGTGAGTCTGGTGCGGTAAGCACCATTATCAAAATGAGAAACTGTAATCAACAGCTTCGTCGATTGATCGAGGTCTTCGTGCACAGTACAAATATTATTTCATAAAACTTTGGAATATTTCAGAATCAGTGAGTCTGTCGTATGGAAAAACAGCCATCAGTAAGAAGACATTGCAAATGGTCAGTATGAAAACTGTACTCGGTAGTTCCGCTAATTGACAGGGCACCTCCTAGAAGGAGTACTTATTAATTTGTTTGTTTAAAAGCTTCCTGAAAAATCAATCTGTAAGGTGGCAATCAACCCCTCAATCAAATTTATCTACTATTTCCAACGCTTCCAACCCCTGTGGACCCGAGCCACTATGCATCCGGATACTTCCGATCTCGTCCCCGAAAGCGGCGTGCATGTAGTCTGATTCAGCCAGAGTTTGTGAGGCGTGGTGCGCACACTTGTATGCCAAGAAAAAACACGCGAAGAGGGTCTGGGCGATGCTTGATGTACTGACAGGGCACCGCGAGGTGACGATCCAGCTTCTGCGACGGGCCTTGTCAGACCGAGTGTGATTGGTCACTTGTGCCTGTGTGGGACTGGTTACTTCAGTCTGCGCGCGGTAAATCTCTCCATGAAATGGCGATCCAACTGTTGTGATAGACCGCCCTAGACTGCGCAATTGTCCGCTTCTCCTTGTACGTGACTGAACACCTTATCTAAGACTAGGTGCAGGGTGGAAACAACCAGGGCTTTCTCGTGATTTAATTAACGATGCATGAGAGATGTTCTCCGCCTTTATCCTCTCCATCACGGCTAGCTTCAACAACAGAAAAATTCCCGCAAGAAATGAAAGTTAAAAAAACATTCCATTAAAAAAAAAATCCTTCATATTTATAAATTATCATTCCAATGTTTGTCGAATTCTAAAATTTCCAGTTTTATTTGATAAGTTCCCGTCTAAATATGAGCTTTCTCTTCCAACTACATCTATTTGTTCAAGATGGAATGAAAGTCTGGACGAGTTTATGAAATATTTTAATTAAACTTTCATTCTACTACAACAAATATTTTTTAATTTAGATTGGATTTACCTATTTATGACTGAAAATCCTTAGTTAGAATAACAGTCCAATTAAAATATTTAATGAACTCATCCAGACTTTCATTTCATCTCTGACATGCAGTTCAAATAAGAAGGGATACCCCATTCTTGGAAGGAAAGTTATCAAGTAAGACAGAAAATTAAAAAATTGGAATGACATTTGTTAAGATGGAATGAAAATTTAAAATTTAGAATGTAATTTTACTATAGAATGAATATTTAATTATATGAAAATTTTATGTTGAAATGGTCCCCAACTCGTTCTCTGACGGAATAACGACAGGGAAGCAATCAAGTGCATCCTAATTAACGAAATATTAAAATAACGCTTATGAACAAAATTCTTGAGCATGTTACGTTAAGAATTTGAGTTTCATCAGTTCCACTACGATTCTAGTGGAGAAAGACGACTACTCAAATAGTGTGCTGGTGGAGGCTACGTTGAGAATGCAGATCCCCATCTCTATCACTAAAACTCTGGACGAAAAGAGGAACTACTCAAGCGTACCTGCTGATTGGATTGTCTGTTCATCCGACATTGAGAACTCGAATTTTTCCCTATTCCACAGAAAACTGCAGTTCAGTTCGCAGATTATTAAATGCGAGATTCTTCAACAATAGGTGTCGGGTCTTATTGGACCTTGGGTAGTAGGTACTTGCTAACTCGAATTCCATTGAAATTCAAGTTGATCTTGGGTAAATGATCCACTCGACCTGCTCATAGGCTCAATGCCACCTTTAGAATCTCAGTTCAAAAGTGAACGTGCTGATAGTCACCTATACCGCGATTGGTAATTTGTTCGTTTATGCGCCTCCATAATTGAACTTGTGGAAAGATTCATTGTCGCTCTCAAAACGCTCAGCGAGGGAGAAAATGAATTGAGGTACAGATAGTTAAATGTTTGTGAATACACTGTGAGAGGAGGTTTAAACAAAGAAAAAGAGAGGGAATGAGTTGGAGGGGGGGGTGCTTATCCATGAGCGTGACCCTTCTAAGTAAGCGAAAGAAAACCCTTCCGATTTTATATCTAGTCCTTTTCAACCTCGGATGCCATTCCAAACTACTGCATCATGTATCCCACCGATTCCCACGACAAAGTTGTGAAATACCTATGCTGCAATTTGTGCGGGCATCCGAAAACTTGTAAGGACGATTTCAACCTTGATCTCATAATTGTAAAATGATTTTGAAGGGATTGGTCTTAAATTAACATCTTTGCAATTTGTTCTGTTCAGATACAACGCTTTCAAAATATTCTAATGTGGTGATTCTTTTTTAAATTCGTACTCACTGATGATAAAGTGATCACGTGGGAATTATAATCTTATTCGACGTTGCAAAAAGAAACAAACAGTACATTCGAGTTGACGAGTTTATTTTATACTTATCTCAAAATCTGGGTATTTTATTGCGAAAGTTATCAAAGGAGTTCAGCCTAATAGCCACTTCTGGGTACCAAGACATCCCACTAAGTTTTACTTGAGCAAATCTATGTTTATAAGGGAGCGCAGACGAGCGTCAATCAGAGTCTAAATGCGGGTGTACGACAGACAGAGAAAACCCTGACACTCTGCTGATCATTGAGGACCTCGGAAGCGGGCGGGACGAGTAACAAACGTTGTTGCCCTTGGCTTCAGCGCAAAGTAGGCGAGCCCTTCCCGACTCTTCTCACACTGGGTCAAAGCATCAATGGGATGTCACAACTTTCAACCTTTGTGAAGTGTGTTCGGTGAACGGCTTGTGACAGTGTGAACACTGTTATTATACGCACTCACAATCTTTGGCAAGTTTTCATCCCAATCAATTTGATTTGGCCGTACATACATTCGCAAAAGTTGTTGACTCAGACGCTTCATCTGTTCAGTTCGCTCATTCATTTTAGGGTGCCTCCCTAACGTCGGGTGTCATAAGCCTGTATTAACTTTTGCCACTATTGGCAAGTGAACCGTATATCCCGATCAGAGACAATGGTTTTTTGAAATCCATGTTCTGAAACCCATCGCATCTAGACCTTCTGGTTGACGAGTTTCGTTCTTGCATCTGCAGCTCAGGGTAGGAAACAATTGCATCAAAGAAATCAGAACGCCTAGACAAAGCATCAACAACAACATTAGATTTTTATTTAATTGTTTTAAATTCAAAATTAAATATGTCGATGAATGCAAACCATCTCACTAACTTGTCAAAGAGTTGCGGTTGAGTCTTAATCCACTTCAAGGTTCAGTGGTCATAATAAACCGTGAAGTGGCATCCAAGCAAGTAGTGCTTCCAAGTGTTAAACACTTCAACCAAGGCATACAACTCTCTTTCGCAGGTTTGGTTAACTCTCTTATCAAACGGATGAAGCCAAGACATAAACTTGATAGGTCTATAATAGGTCTATATCATTTCTTATTATCCTGTTATAGCACAACCCCAATATGAACTGACTAGCATCAGTTGTGACAATAAAAGGGAAAGATGGGTTAACATTTTTCAAAACAGGACAGTGAATTAGCATGTGTTTCAACTTCTTGAATGTAGACTCATAATCTTTATCTCATAACCAGCGTAGCACGGCGAATGTGTTCTCATTCCTTCACATTCACGCGATAGTATTCGCGCGTTCGTGCGAACAGGTCGTGAACATGTTCGAGCGAACATAATTTGTTTTTCGTAATATATATATATATATATATATATATATATATATATATATATATCAGCCTCCTGATGAGTCGGTGAAACTCCGACGAAACAGTTTGTCACAGCCCCTCGTTTGTTGTCCTCTTCTCTGTCTCTGCCTACGGTTTACCGGGCAGTTCTGTCTGTGACGATATATATATATATATATATACATACACGGTTGCCAGGCGGAACGTACGGAGGCCCCTAAGCTGACCCCCGAACGTTCGGGCGTTCGGGTCCCCGTACGGGGCCCGACCTCCAAGGGGTTCGTACCCCGCAAAAAAATATTTTTTTTTTCTGATTTTTGTTTTGCGAGTTCTTTGTTATGTAAGCTATCCGTCTCTCAATTTTGAAGTCATTCTGTTGAGCCAAACAATAATGAAAAATCGGCAAAGATGGTGGTGTCAAAACTTGCTTTCCCACTTACCAATTTTTTTTTTTTCTCTTTTCACTTTTTGTTTTCCCTTTATTTCGGGGCCTGAAAAAAATTATTATTTTTTCAAACTTTATTTGTAGGTTCTCTATTATGTAAGATACATATGTATAAAATTTCATGGCATTTGACAAAGCCAAAAAAAAATGAAAAATCGCCAAAGATGGCGGTGTCAAACACTTGCTCGCCCACACAATAATTTCGTTCTCGTTTTTTTTTTCTTATTTTCATTAATATTATTTATTTTCCGTATTTGATTTTTATTTCAAATTTGGTAAGGAATTTGGATGTACTGTTGAGGCAAATATTGTTAAGTTTAATCCTATGCATGACATATGTTTTTTTCAGAATTTTAGGAAACGTTTTTTAATTTTTTTTTATTTTTTTTTTCCGCATTCGGCCGAACGTCCGAACGGGTCGAGAGGGGGTCCCAAACATTCGGGCGTTTGGGTTCGGGTGTTCGGCCCGTCCCGAACGCCGGCAACCGTGTGTATATATATCGTCACAAATAGAACTGCTGGTAAACCGTAGGCAGAGAGAGAGAAGAGGACAACAAACAAGGGGCTGTAAGAAACTGTATATATATATATATGTATATATATATATATATATATATATATATATATATATATATATATATATATATATATATATAGATATACAGGGTCACCAGCCCGTACGTACGGAGGTCCCCGGGCAGACCTCCGTACGTACGGGCATTCGGAGTCCCATACGGGGTTCGAATCCGACGGCGTTCGGCCCCCGCCAAAAACTATTTCGGGGTCTAAGAATAATTATTTGTTTCTGAAGTTTTGTTTGTAAGTTCTCTATAACGCGAGGTACATGTATGTAAATTTTCAAGTCATTTGGCTAAGCGAAATAAGAATTAAAAATCGCCAAAGATGGCAGCGTCAAAACGTGCTCGCCCACGTATTGTTTCACTTTTTACTTTTTGTTTTCACTTTAGTTCGGGGTTTAAACAATTTTATTATTTTTTGAAACTTTTAGAGTGGGTTTTGTAATATGCGAAGTACACATCTGTAAATTTTCAGGGCATTTAGCTATGCCAAAAAAAAATGAAACATCGCCAAGGATGGAGGTGTCGAAAACATGCTCGCGCACTCACTAAATTTAATTCTTTTTTTATTATTATTTATTTTTATTATTAGTATTTGTTTTTCGTATTTTATTTTTATTTCGAATTTGGTGAGGAATTTGGATGCAATGCTCTGGCAAATCTTGTTTAATTTATTTTTCTTCATAACATATCTTTGTTTCATTGCTTTTTTTTTTTTTTT
>BFEA01000396.1:1008760-1040687 GCA_003427395.1 Chara braunii
CAGCCTCCTGATGAGTCGGTGAAACTCCGACGAAATAGTTTGTCACAGCCCCTCGTTTGTTGTCCTCTTCTCTCTCTCTGCCTACGGTTTACCGGGCAGTTCTGTTTGTGACGATATATATATATATATATACATATATATGATATATATGTTCTCCAGAAGGCTGCTTTCAGAGGGCCTCGCTCCACTACTGGCCACATACGCATACACGAAACACAGGAAGATTCATTCTCATTTTGCACATTAATTTTGGTGAGTAGTGGAGGTAGTTCCCGAGTTGGAGACTCCTCTTTCGGAGTTTGCGACCTGCCTGCCCTCCCTCGAGAGTTTGTCAGGGTGCTATGTGCCCCTTCAGAGTTTGTGAGGATGCTGTGTGCGGAATGCTCGAATGCAAGTACATAGCGAGGCAGGAATACAAGTATATAGCAAGGGGGCAGATATCCAAAACGTGGTGGGGAAGAGGCCCTGCTATGACCGTGCTCTAGCAAGAGTGATGTTGTTCTCTCGTGAGGAATGGAGCTCCGGGGGCAAGTCCCACTACCTTCTTCCCCCGAATACAACTTAGGGTCATTATAGCTCTATATAGACTGAAAGCTACCCTGAATACAGCTATAATCAGAACTCTCTGCTCAATGCCACTCCTGGGGGGCCAACGGCGTATGCAAAACTTGCCCAGGAAGGTACATATGAGGCCAATGGGGATTGAACCCAAGACCTCCTGAATGCCGCTTGCCTGCCGCACGAATTGAGTTAGGCTGTTGGGCGTCAAAATGGAAAAAGAAACGAGTGCATCTTCTTCCCATTAAAAAATGAGCAGGTTCATCAGTTTGCTGCAGATACTACACAATGTATTGTGCCGATTTTCATGGGCAGATGCATTCGTTTCTTTTTTGCTTCATGTGCGAGGCCCATAATTGTCTGCTTCTGTCAGAAATCCTCGCATGGTGTTGCGTACTCACTTGAGTGTTGAATCTGATCACATGGGCCTGGCGAAGTACCTGTAGACAAGACGTCATCACACAGATTAGAAAAAGAACAGCAATTAGGAAATTAAATCTGTTTCTTTAATTATTTTATTCCTCTGAATTCCCGTTGTGAATCTTTTCTCCAATTTGACTTCCAGAATGTGGGGACTATTGAAGGTTCTTCTGTTTCTCTTTCCAATGGCTCTGTTCTCGGGTGAGGGGACTTCAGACCCAAAGACTCGACGACAGGCGGAACAAAGGAAATAGGAATTGTTAGCTCTATGAAATCAGCTGTTAAATGATTTGCATTTGCCTGGACTGGATGCTGAACAACACGTCCGCAATCTGTTTGACTTGCAGGCGGTAGAGAACCGTCTGAATCAAGCAGTTGCGGGCGCGGAGGTTGCAGCTGCCGGAACTGAAGTCACGGACATGATAGGCCAGTGTCGTCAGGCACTGGATCAATATGCAATCAAACAGTTAGAGTCCGTGATGGAAATGACTAGGAAGGGCGAAGTAAAACCAGAAGTAACGGAAGCCACTATTGATGCTAACATTCAGCAGTTGCGTGATACTTTGGCCGCTGAAGAAAGAAAGAAAGAAGAGTTAGCACGGAGAAAAGAACACGAGAAGAGAAGGGAGCAGAAAGTTAAAGAGATTCGTAAGGTAATTGGAACAGATGTCAAAGAAGAAGGAGATTTGCAGCAGACTTTATGTCACATTATGACTTACCTCTCTTTCCTCGAAGCGAAGATTGACCGACAACAGACTCAGTTAGATGAGATTGCTGTTGGACTGAGGACTGTTACAAACGCCGTAAAAGGGAAGGCTCCTGTAACAGAAGAAACAAAGGTAAAAAAAGACAAAGAAGAGAACAAAGAAAAGAAACTGTTGGGAGATGCCATGAAGTCTGCTGCACTAAAAGAAAAAGAGGAAGGGAAACCGTCTCAGGGGGGTGGATCGAGTCCGAATTCTACTCCTCCTCCTTCTCCTTCCTCTACTCCTCCCTCCTCTCCACCTCCGGATTCTCCTAAGGGTAAGAAAGCCATGGAGCCAGAAAAACCCGAAAAGAAAGAAAAGGTCAAGATGAAATTGCCATTTACATTTTGTAACAAGAAAGACGAAAACTTGTTGCTCCGGATTGCGGAAATCCAGACATACTGTGGAACGGCCCCAATCGAGCCTGAGTCCCAGGTTGCTTTCTCAACTTCTTGCTTAGGGGGGGAAGCGAAGGAATGGGTCTTGGTTGAGGCTAATGCAGCAGGGTTCGAGGACACTGGGGAGTGGTCTGGTACCATGAACTTGAAGCAGTTCCTTAGTAAAATTAAGGAACGCTTCCTGGACAAGACGACGGCTGACAAGGCCTTTGACCAGCTCACAACTATTGGCCAACGTCATTGGAGCTCAGTGGAATCCTTGTCTCGGGAAGTGGATCGGTTGTTGCAGGTTCCAGGATTGAACCTGCAAAACAACCAAGTCTTGTACATCTACTCCCGAGCTCTGCCCGAGCCAATCCGTGGACAACTCATGGCAGAATCTAAATCAGGTAAGTATAACTACCGGCAATTTCGCGATCTGGCTCTCTCGAGAGAGCAAATGACTTCACAAGTCAAACACACGTACGCTTCGGTGGTAAGGAACGGTGGAGGAGGGAAAGCTAATTTCGGTAAGAGGGTCCTTTGGCGACAGAAGCGCCAGGATCATATGTTCATCGTCTTTGACGACGACACTGTGGAGAAGTTGTCGCCAGAGACCGAGGGTGCGGCATACAGCAGTGAGTCCGGGAAGGGGGAAGTCACTATTGTTGTGGCTAACAAGGGAGGGTCACGATCCCGAGGAATGAAGAAGAGACCACGCTCGTTTCCCGAGCATCCCGGAATTGTGGGCGGGAAGCCCTGGGAGAAGATGAATATGGACCAAAAGACTTGGCAAGAACGGGTGGACAATGCGCAGTGCTTAAAGTGCGGCACTCCAGGGCATGTGATTGCATTGTGCCCACTAATCCGTAACCCAAAAGCGATCCGCCAGTAGGAGTAGCATCTGCTCCTACTGAGTCAAAAGGTTTGGACCAAAAAGAAGGTAAGGCGCCTACAACCCCTTCCAACCTTTTGACTCACATGGCAGAGGATGGTTATTCTTCAGCCCGTCATCCAGAACACCCTGAACCTATCTTATGCAGTGTCTCTTTGGATGACTCCCTTGACGAGCTTGGTAACGAGTTGCTGGCACTACGAAGCTCGTGGGCTCCGAAAGCGAAGTCTAAGGGTGAACTTTTACTCGCGGATGTAGAAATCGCACATGCACGCGCGGGTGCACAACTAGACTCAGGATCTACGCGATCCTACATTTATGAGAAGACAATCTGCAAATTGCATCTCGGAATGAAGATAAGGAACTTGTCTCGACCTATCACGTCTATTCTGGCAGACAAAAACACGATTTTTGTCTCACAATATGTTGATCGTGTGAAGTGTTGTTTCCGTACGAGGGACGAAAAAAAGATTATGTATGAAATTTCTTTTCTTGTAGAGAAGAACTTACCGTTTGATATGATTCTGGGTATGGATTGGCACGAGGAAGCCAACCCAGACATCAAGTTCAAAGATAAGATTGTGCAATTGCAGGACGCACAATCAGAACTGAAAGTCATCAAATTGTATCATAAGTCTGGCTCTGACTCAAGTTTGTTTTTCTGTTGCATGAATTACCCAGCCTTTTGTTCGATGGTTTCAAAGAAGAAACTGGAATAGGAAGTAATGATGGTCCTAGTGAAGCAAGTTGGCGAGTCCTCTACTTCCTATCCACCCTCGATTGAAAAACTCCTAAACGAGTATAAAGATTTGTCAATGGAACCGACAGGACTCACTGAGCGTGCTATAAAACACACTATTGAAATCATTCCTGGCAGTAAGACTTCCAAGGGCCCTATTTATAGAATGTCTCCTAGGGAACTTGAGGAACTGAGGAAACAACTCCAGGATTAACTGAGAAAGGATGGATTCGCCCTAGCTCGTCTCCTTACGGCGCTCTTATCTTGTTTGTGCATAAAAAGGAAGGTGAGCTACGTCTTTGTATTGACTATAGAGGGCTGAATTCTGTCACTGTCAAAAATGCCGAACCCTTACCACGCATTGACGATTTGTTGGACCAGTTGCAGGGCTGTAAGTATTTTAGCAAGATTGATCTAAAGTCTGGGTACCACCAGATCGAGGTGGATCCCACAGATCAACACAAGACTGGTTTCCGAACAATGTATGGTCACTACGAGTTTGTGGTTATGCCCTTCGGATTGACGAACGCCCCAGCGACCTTCCAAAGGTCAATGAATGAACTTTTCCATCAATGGTTGGATCAGTTCATCATTGTGTATCTTGATGATATTCTAGTGTATAGTAAAACACTAGAAGATCATGAGAAACACCTACATCTTGTATTGGGAAAGTTGCGAGAAGGTAACTTCAAATTGAACTCGAAGAAATCTGAGTTCGCTAAGTCGGAAGTCCTATACCTAGGGCATATAGTGAATGAAGATGGTCTAAGGCTTGAAGAAAAGAAGATATCAGAAATTAGGGATTGGCCACAACCTAAGTCTATTACCGAATTACGTTCTTTTCTTGGTTTGGCAAGTTACTATAGGAAGTTTGTTAGGAACTACTCACTGATTGCCGCACCAATGAGGAAATTGCTTAAGAAAGGAACGATATGGTTGTGGAATAAGGACTGTGAGTCTGCATTTAAGAAACTGAAGTATGCATTGACCCACTGTCCAGTTCTGAAAATTGCTGACCCATCTCTTCCCTTTATTGTTACAACTGACGCAAGTCAGTACGGAATTGGCGTCGTCCTTCAACAGGACGATGGCAAAGGTTACATACCAGTTGAATTTATGTCTGCTCGACTGCCCACTGAAAAAGTTGCCAACTCCACATATGAAAGGGAATTGTATGCCTTAGTTTGTGCACTAAAGACGTGGAGGCATTACTTGTTAGGGAGGCACTTCACTGTGTACTCAGACCACTCTACTTTGCAGTGGATAAAGACACAACCGAGACTCTCTGATAAGTTAGTACGATGGTCTGCTCTCATTGATACCTTTGACTTTGAACTGAAAACAATCAAAGGAAAATCTAATGTAGTTGCAGATGCATTATCCAGGAGAAGTGACTTCTTTGGTGCTATTGTCTCTTATTTGGATGTTGCGAGTGATTTGAAAGATAAGCTCCGCCAAGGGTATGCTAGTGATCCTATCTGGAAGCCTATCCTTAACACGATTGTGAAAGACCCATCTCTACTTCCCAACTACAAAATAACCAATGATTTGCTTTTCTTGATTGACTAAACTGAGCAGAGACTCTGTATCCCTCATAAAGAAGAGATTAAAAGTCTGGTAATTGGAGAATGTCACGACTTTGAGGGGCATTTTGGGTTCAAGAAAACTTATGCTGAGGTCAGAGAACGCTTCGAGTGGAAAGGACTGAAGGAAGATGTACTAACCTACGTTCGTACCTGTCTGGTGTGCAAGAGAAACAAACCTTCACACGAGAATCCTCTTGGTTTACTGAGACCATTGCCGATTCCAAGTGAACCAGGTGAGTCTATCTCGATGGACTTCATGAGTCTCACAAAGAGCCGCAATGGCAATAGTCAAGTGATGGTTATTGTTGACCGTTTCTCTAAGTATGCTATGTCTATTCCTTTACCTGTTGAAGCACGGACTGAACTTGTGATTCAGAAATTTCAGATGCGATGGGTTACTGAATATGGGTTTCCCTTATCTATTGTGTCTGATAGAGATGCGAGATTCACAAGTATGTCATGGCAAAAGCTGATGGAGGCATACGGTACTCGTTTGACCATGTCGTCAGGGCGACACCCTGAAACGAATGGGAAAAGTGAGCAAATGAACCGCTTGTGCCAACAGCTCTTGCGTATGAATGTAAGACCCGATCAGATTGATTGGGACGAAAACTTACCTAAAATAGCCAGTGCATATAATAGCAGTGTTCATACTGCAACTGGACGTACACCTAATGCATTGCACAAGGGGTGGAAACCTAGACGTCCCATTAATGTATTAACACGGGACCAATTTCTCAGGTTACCACCAAGGACTCGTGAATATGCAATATTGTTTCAAGAAGACATTAAGAAAGTGAAAGAGAATCTAAAGAAAACTCAAGAACAAATGATACACCAAGCTAACAAGCATCGCCGACCCTCGACATTCC
Organism: Chara braunii; assembly: GCA_003427395.1. NCBI lineage: Eukaryota > Viridiplantae > Streptophyta > Charophyceae > Charales > Characeae > Chara > Chara braunii. The sequence goes on from BFEA01000396.1 coordinate 1,014,954, forward strand.
AGGTAGGTGATTTAGTTTGGGTCAAGTCTAAAGAGTTTTCATTAGAAGAAGATGTGTCTCAAAAACTTTTGCCTGTCTATTTTGGACCCTGGGAAGTTCTCAAAGTCATTGGGGATGCTGAAGGACCGTCTTATCATATTGATATTCCCCCTCATCTCAAGACTTATCCTGTCTTTCATGCATCCAAACTATTGCCTTATGTAGAAGGAAATGATTTTCCTAACAGACCCTCTATGATTCCACCATCAATGGATGGAAGCTATGAAGTCGAGAAAATCATAGAACACGGGTTCTTTTCTACAAGAGCATGCGGACGTCCTCAAAAGCAGTTTAAGGTACGCTTTAAATCTCAACAACCATTAGAGGACCGATGGTTCGGCAAGAAGGTACTTCTTAAGACTGCTTCTGACATCGTTGCTGCTTATGAACGAGGGTTAAAGTCTTAATTATTTATGCAGTGGAACTCGAAAATGGGACGACAGGAATGTAGTAACCCTGTTCAAAAGTAGCCCGGGGCTCAGCACTCAGCCCCAGGCCACGCAAACCAAAATTGGTCTGTGCTGGGCTGTGTGACCGACACATGCCCAGAACCCAGACTACCGCACGTGGCTGTGGGACCAAGTGCTAAGATCAAGAAATTGAAGAGTCAAAGTCAAGTGTAGAGTCAAAGGTACCGCACCCAGGCCCTGGGTTGGATACACTCATTTGTTGTGCGCAAGTACCCAGACAGCATCCGGGCCGGAGGGAATTCGGTTTCAGGCTGATCTGAGCCCTCGTTCGCATTGAGATCTGGACGGCCGAGGGATACAACAGCCGAGGTCCAGACCCCGCGTCAACACTATATAAGAGTTGACTTCCTGGCTTTGACATTCATTCTGTCTTGCGTTGACGCTGCTTCTACGCATTGGCTCGACGCTGCGACGCTGGTGGACGCTGATATTTTGTTGGCATTGGCGAGATAGCGACATTGCGATGCTGGTTGGTGCGCTGACTGGCTGGCTACTGTCTTCATGGCTTGCTGACGTGGCAGCCACCACGCATTGTTGCTGACATGGCGGCTGCCACGTGTGAGGTTGCCGGGTCTTTGTGACCGACATTGCTGTTCTGCTCCATCTTCAACTCAGGAAACGATCTAGCCTGCTTCATCGTTATTTCAGGAAGAGATCAGGGACTGTGTGGAGGTTGTGAATACATACCTGAGGTCTTCATGTCGACATTGCTCCATTGCTGATTAAGGATTGGTTAGGTGCCATGTGGCACTCTTTAAGAGGACTTCGACTTGGTGTTCAGATCGCTGGTTGTGTGAGGTGGAGGAGCCCGGAGAAGGAGTGGGCATAATTTCATCCTCTCCTTTGTCTTATCTCCCTCCTCCCTCTTCGTCTGTGTATGTTGTCTCACATTTCTTCTTTTGGACACTATTGATTATTGGAGACTACTATCAGCGACTTGACATCTTGGACTTGCAGTATTGATATCCGTATTCATGACTTGGGTTCATTGCACCTGGATGAGACAAGATCCGTGGAAAGTGCACTTCCTTCGCTTTTTTTGCAGTTCTCTCTTCACTTTTTTGTCAAGATATAATTTTTCGTTTTTACTTTACCTATTTTACTCTGCCACTCACCCGTCCCCCACCCGTCCCACACACGTCATACTAATCCAACTACATGGTAGTGGGATATCTCTCCAGGGGTCTGGTCCCACCTACCGTTTCCTTAATTTTATAACGTATCTCGGAGAAATGAAACATGTGTGAGGAACAAGCCCTCAAGGGGCCCTATCAGACATCACATTGTTCTGGGCTAAGGCCCCCAGCAAGCAAAAGTGCCCGCCTTAAGTGAAGGCGGGCTTGAATATTCGTTAGAGGCAAAATTCGACATTTCCATATGTGGGTATTCAGGCTCTCGCAGGAAGCCAGTTGGTTGGGTAGACACGTGAGCCTCACATTTCTGCGTCATACAGTTGGCCCAGGCCTTGATAGTTGCGCCTAGGCACACATGCACAAAGCAGGGCCGATACATTGGGAAGCAAGCCTTCGGCCTTGGAAAAAGCAGTAGTGTCGACGCACTGCCTGGGAGCCCTGCACAGATGCAGCAAACAGCCCAAGTCCAGAGACTCAGACCGTGTCTAACTGTAAACAGCCCAGGCCCTCAACTGTAGTCTCGGGCCTGGGTCCAGGGTCTGGGACCCAACCGGAAGCTACTGGAAGCTTCCAGCCAGGCCTCACGCAGCATCCAGGAGGCTACCACTTCCACAAAAGGAGTGAGGCAGCCCAGGCCAGGCATTCTGGCCAGTGCTGGCAATGCGGAGGTGCTGCTGCGCTCTCGCTTGATGTTGCGCCGCTGCCAAGGGCGCTGACGGGCCGCATAGAGGTGAAGTGGGTCGCTGCAGGGCAGTGGGGCGCAGGCGGCCATAGCCGGGCTGCTGGGCGCCAGGGGGTAATGAGGGCGATTGAGTGGTCTTCAGGGAAGGAGGCGAGTGTGGGGTAATGAAGGTCTGATTGAGGGTGATGAGATACGTACTTGTACATGAAGAGAGGTCGGCGATGGTGTTGGCAGTCATGTACATTTGTCTTCGTGAGTCGAAGTGATCCTGTTGCATGAACCAGCTGTAGGTAGGATAGTCTGGTAGAGTAGGCTGGGCGCTGAGCGGCAGACAGAGCAGAGCGACTTTGGATACTTTGTAGGTGGGCTTGAACATTGGCAATACTTCATTGTATTGCTCTATATGGATGGTTTTCTCGGTGCATTTGTACTCTCTGCTTGGGACACGACTACTGGGACAGCTGTGTGATTTCGCAANTATATGGATGGTTTTCTCGGTGCATTTGTACTCTCTGCTTGGGACACGACTACTGGGACAGCTGTGTGATTTCGCAATTTGGTTTTATGTATATCACTCACACTCATATTCCTTGCAAATTTGGTATCGGAGCTGGTTGGTGATCACCGCTTATCTGGCACCGGCGACATTGTGACTTGGTGCGCTGACGATGCTTCATGTGCAATAATGATACTTTGGCGCCGGTTGATTAGCGGGGCCTAGGTGTAGAGGCCGGCCGTTGGAAGGTTGAGGCGACAGTGTGGGAGCTGTGGCGACAACGGGTGTATGCATGATGATGAGAGTATGCTAATGTGGCATTTTGGCTGAGGTGGCACTGCATTGCGTTGTGGGTGGTACCGAGGCTAATGACCGGTCATCGAAATGCACGTCGGCCCAATTGGTGAGAAATCTGTGGTTGGGGGCAGCTATCTCCAGGTACGTTGTTCCCATTCCTTGTCTACCCTCTCAATCTCTTCTTACCGTGGGGAAGTGAGTCCAACTTGAGTGTCCTCTCTTTTGGAAAGGAGTCGTATGCGCTCTATCTTAAGAGACGACATTCTTCCCGGTGGCGCATCTGGCAGGAGAGGGCGGTGCCTCTGAAGGGCCCTGGTCAAAGCACGGGTCACGGTCACCATGCCAACCTATGGGTATTAGTACACGCAGGCCATGCTGCTTTGTCCATTGAGGCTCTTTGCTGCACTGATAGAAGGGGTGTGCGGACTGACCAGTCCTACGTAGACGCTCCCAGACCGTCTATAAACATTTATGGTTGGGGTCTGAACTGTCCACTGGTTGTGATCGTCCTCCTGATTGCGACGTTAAAGAATTCCTGAGGACTCTTGGGGGCTGCCCAAAAATTGCCTCTTGATCAGCCAAATCAGTCAGACGTAAGGCTCTTTGCACGTGAGGGTAAATAAAGGGCAGGCTAGTCATAATCATACTTCTTGGGCACAGGGGTGGGCCGTGGTTGCACATCTTAGACGCCGCAGCTTGATGATGCTCACATGTACGTTGGATACAGGGGAAGGGGATTCAAATTGTGAACTCAACTGTTCATCACTATATAATCCATTGTGCATACATCTGCTCAGTGTAGTTTATTTTTATCTTGATTAGTTGGTTGACAGACTGCTAACACCTAACAGACAGCCTAGAGTAGGACTCTAATCTACCATAGTCAATTCTCCTTACAGCTTTTATGCATCTAATCAAAGATAAAGGTAGACTACATGTATACAGTTTGTGTAGGTGCTGTTGATGCCGCTTGACTAGTAGTCTAGGTAACTCGCCGGGGATCTATTATTTTATTTATTTTTAGAACTGGTCAGACACATGCAGCGGTAGGTCCCAAAGAGGACAATAGTGTAGATAGCGTCTGCCTAGCCCATGAGCGAATCAGACGGTGGGGAGGATAAATCTGACGATAGGAGGCGGACACGACGAGACACCCGTAGGATACCCGTTGTGTTTCAGGTTCTACTACCAGGAGACAAGAGAAGGCTTAGGGCCGAGACAAGGGCCCGCAATCTAGAGATTGTGAGATAGGCAGGAGCAGCCGCTGAGCGCGCATTAGCAGCAGCAGCAGCTAGCGCAGTAGCAATGGGTGCCTCTTCAGCCACTTCTGCTGCAAACTCTACTGGTCATGCGACCAGTTCACAGTCCATCTCCAGCACGTCAGGGGCTGGCACTAGTTAGATGGCGGGTTCGCAGTTCAGCTCGCCACCTCCACGCACCCGGGAGCAGATGGAGCTCCAGCAAGTAGAGAGGATTCACTTAAGGCTAGAGGAGGAACTCAGACAGGCTACTAAAAGAGAGAGAGATTAGAGATAGGAGTGTCAGACTAAATGGTAGGGAGGCAGACAAGGCTGCGCTAGAGGGGTTAGATGACTCGACCCCTAGCAATACTGAAAAGATTCTGAAGGCGAGCATCCTGTCCATGCATGCATACATGGACAATAAACTGGATACAATCCAGGACACTTTAGACCAGATCCTTAATGCCATGCACAAACCAGGAATCAGGCGAGCAGTCTTGCCGTCGCTGCCATTCTCAGTGACGACAGACCCGTATGCTGCTTAGTCTGGACCACCACCAAGTGGTACATCAACAACAACCTTATCTCAGATTGTTGCTTCTTCATCTTCCGGTACAGCGACTGGTGCTACACCACAGTCGCCACCTGTCTCGCCAGCGGGACAACAATTTCCGTGGTATCCTAAGACCCCCCTGAAACCACCTCCTCAGGAGACAAGAAGGACGAAGTTGTCGACACAGGGTTGAGAACGGTGCCAGTGTAGGTGAGGGCAAAGAGGACATTGGTAGAGGAGGAAGTGATTACTGCTGCATCCTACTTAGAGGGTTCAACAACTCGTTGGCTTAATGGATTGGTAGCTTCAAAGGGGTTCGACAGGAACATGGGTGATTGGGGGCAGACCCACACCTTGGAGAGCTTTATGGACTTCGTGGAGGCTCGATGGCACAACCCTCAGCAGGCACAAATTGCCACTGATGGGCTTCTAAAGCTTGATGCTAGAAAGTACAAGTCGGTGCGAGAACTTACCACACAACCGTAGAGCGCCTGATCGTGGTCCCAGGAGTGGAGTACAATCCACAGGTCTTATTGACCATGTTCTTGAGATGTCTTCCCACAAACATCAAGAACTTACTGGCCAGCGAGGCTCGCTTAGAGTTTAACACCTTTGAGACATTCAGTAAAAAGGCCTTAGACTTAGAGGCTACGTTGGGTAGTGCGCAAACCCCTTCTACGGGCGGGAGGAAGAAGAAGACTCCACAAGAATGGAAGAAGAAGGGTAGTTGATTGATGATGGTTGATTCCGAAGGGAATCAAACTGAAATTGATGATGTTTCTGAACTTGTGGAGGGTGCAGAGTTAGACAGTGAGGAGAGTGCTGAGGGCAGCAACCTCGCCGCAGTAATTAAGACTAAGGCAGCAGGCCGCGGCAAGGGCGGTCAGCAAAGGAGTCAGAGGCAGGCCGCTAACCCAAACAAGATAGCTGCTTGGGTTAGAGCAGGCTTGGATCAGGAAGTGTGGCGAGATCGTTGGTCACGTGGTGCTTGCATAAACTGCGGCGAGTACGGCCATATGCAGTTTAAATGCAAGAACTCGAAGGTCTCGCAAAAGATCCCTCCGAAGGGTGGGTTTCCATCTTCTCAGTCTGGGCCTCTACGAGCTCCAGCTCAGAAAAACACTTAGGGCCGGTAGAAGATGTAGCTGCTTCTACTCTCGTTGAAGCGGGTGATGTACCCTCCCTGGTTCAAGAGTTGGCCAAAGCTATTGACTCCTTAGTCGCCCCACGGACACATCCGAACCCAAGTATACTCTATACGTCGGATGTGTCTGAAGCCTTAGAGGACCTTCAAGGTGAGTGGTCGGCAAGAGACCCTCGTAAGTCCTGGGTGGCACTGAGTGGAGGTCCTAGAGGGGAGCACTTCGTTGTGGAAGTTGGTGTAGGTGGTCGCAAGTGCGGCGCCTTCGTAGACATTGGCTCCACGCGAAACTTCATAAGTCACGACTGCGTTGACAGACTTTGCCTAAAGGACAGGGTGCAACGCCTTAGTAGACCGGTAGCATCTACTTTGGTCAACAAAGAGCGCATGATGGTGGAGGACTACATTAAAGATGTAGTCTACACCTTCTCCTACCCAGGAGGAGAAATAAACCATAAGATATCATTCCTGGTGAGCGACGAGTTGCCCTTTGACATGTTATTGGGCATGTACTACCTCAAGGTTGCCAAGCCCCAGTTCGACTGGGACAAGAAGGTGTTGAAGCACGAGTTGCCTAATGGGAGGACCGTTAGACTGGCCAAGTATAAAGCCAATAGGTTAATAGACTCCTATGGGTGCTTATGCACATCTGCCTTCTATAACTACTATAAAGAGAACCAAGAGGACGGAATGTACTTAGTCTATGTCTCTGCAAAAGGGGAGGCCGTTAAAACACCCCCAGAGACAGAGACCATCATCGTTAAGTACCCTGATCTGTTCGAGGAGCCCTCATGAGTCGTAGACAAGGAGGTTATCCATGCCATAGAGATCATCCCAGGTAGCAAGACACCTAAAGGGAGAATCTATAGAATGACTCCGACCGAGTTGGACGAGCTTCGTCGGCAACTGAAAGAGGTCCTAGAAAAGGGTTGGATACGGCCTAACACTTCTCCCTTTGGCTCACCAGTCCTGTTTGTTCCAAAGAACGGGGGAATACTAAGGATGTGCATTGATTATAGAGGCCTCAATGCCATCACTGTTAAGAACGGAAAACCTCTATCACACATCGACGACCTAATGGATAGGGTGCATGGATGTAAGTACTATACAAAGATAGACTTAAAATCCGGCTACCATAAGATTGCCATAAGACCAGAGGACCAACACAAAACCGCATTTTAGACCAGGTACGGTCTGTACGAGTTTGTAGTGATGCMCTTTGGCCTTTGCAATGCGCTGGGTACATTCCAACACGCCATGAATAGGATCTTCCATGACTACTTAGATAAGTTCGTTGTCGTGTATCTCGACGATATACTTATCTTTAGTAGAAATGTCGAGGAGCATGCTCAACATGTAGACAAAGTACTTTCACTCCTCCGACAACACAAGTATAAGATAAACGTAGAGAAATGTGGGTTTGATCGCACTCAAATCTTGCACTTCGGTCATGAAGTATCCGCGGACGGGATTAGGCCCGAAGATGCGAAGGTGGCTAGCGTTAGGGACTGACCACGACCCTAATCTGTGACTGAGGTCAGATCATTCTTGGGAATGTGTGGTTATTACCGCAACTTCGTAAAGAACTATAACACGATCACATCTTACTTGACTGATCAAACTCGACTTGACACACCATGGGACTGGACCGACGAGTGTGAGGCAGCTTTCAAGCGTTTGAAACATGCTCTCACGCACCATGAGGTTCTCATGGTACCCGACCCGCAAAGGCCATTTGTTGTAACCATGACGCAAGCCAATACGGCATTCGCGCAGTGCTGGCTCAACAGGAAGGGAAAAAGTTGAGACCGGTCGAGTACATGAGCAAAAAGATGCCATCAAAGACGTTGCCAAAGTCCACCTACGAGAGGGAAATCTACGCTCTCTACAAGGCACTTGTCCACTGGAGGCACTATCTGTTAGGAAGGTTCTTCTATTTGAGAACTGACCATCAATCCGTCAAGTGGATCAAAACACAACCGGTTCTCTCCGATGCACTCAAACGTTGGATTGAAGTCGTAGATCAGTATGACTTCAAACTAGACTATGTGAAGGGAGAGTACAACAAGGTTGCATATGCGTTGTCTAGAAGAGCAGATTACCTGGGTGCGCTGATTTATGAGTTTGGCCTATCTGAGGACGTGACTCGATCTATGGAGGAAACCTACAAGGAAGATCCCATCACGATGGACATCATCAACAAACTTCAGGCTAAAGACAAGGACACCACTGATGAGTTTGTGATGGTGGATGAGTTGCTCTTTCTTGAGAAGGCAGGGTTTAAGAGATTAGTTGTTCCATCTAGGGAAAATTTGCATAGTTTGTTCTTAGGAGAATGCCACGACGCAACGGGACATTTCAGCTATAAGAAGACTAGTGCTAACTTAGTACAACGATTTTGGTGGCCTAACATGCTGGACGATGCAAAGAAGTACGTTCAAACTTGTCAGGTCTGTCAGCGGGACAAGCCGCGGACTCAAGCTCCGCTTGGGTTACTCAAGCCTCTACCCATTCCTGCTGGCCCAGGGCAGAGTATCTCCATGGACTTCATGGATACTCTCGTGACGAGCAAGAATGGCAAGAGGCACATCTTTGTCATAGTGGATAGGTTCACTAAGTACACTAGACTAATCGCCATGCCAGAGACTGTCAGGACTAAACACGTCATCAAGTTGTTCATGGAAAACTGGGTGCGTGACTTTGGACTTCCAAAAACGATCGTCAGTGACAGAGATGTACGTTTCACAAGCGAGATGTGGAAGAAGGTCGTTGAACAGATGGGCAGCCAGCTTCAGATGACTTCTGGGAATCATCCCTAAGCAAATGGGCAGGCTGAACGAATGAACGAGGTGGTGCAGCATCTGGTGAGGCATTACATCAAGCCCAGCCAGGATGACTGGGTGAGAAATTACCTCTCATCGCCAGCCTGTACAACAACGCTGTACACAACAACACCGGCGTCAGTCCTAATCAACTGCATCTGGGGTGGAAGCCTAGATCTGCTCTAGACTTCCTCCTGCCTGAAAACCGACCTGCTGCAACTTCTGGAACCATCGAATGTGGTGTCTAGTATGATAAATTGTTGCAGCAGACTGTCGAACATATCAAGAAATCTCAGGAAGCTATGATTGCTTCTGAGAACAAACGTCACCGACAGTCCACATTTCAGGTAGGGGAACGTGTCTGGCTAGTGAGTTGGGACAAGAGTTTGGCATCTCTAGGAAACTAATGCCTTAGTATTTCGGTCCCTGGGAAGTCTTAGACATAGTGGGAAATGATTTGGATGGTCCCTCGTACATCATTCGTATCCCTGGTCACTTACGCACTTACCCTGTTTTTCACGCCTCCAATCTTGCACCCTTCGCTGAGACAGCACAGTTCCCATCACGGAGATCTATGCTGCCCCCAACCATGGATGGCCACGTGGATGTCGACGACATCCTGGATCACAGAGACACGCCCGTTCCCAATCCACCTGACAGGGGAAGACCTCCCTAACCTGCGAGGGAGTACAAAGTACATTTCAGGCATCATACTGATCCGAAGGAAGATCGATGGATTTCAAGGGAGGAACTTGTCAAGACAGCTTCTCAGATCATGGAAGATTATAAGAAGAAACTGAAGGACAAGGCACCCACATGAAGCATCTCAGCGGACTTTCGAAGCTAAAGGGGATGGAATGTGAGGAACAAGCCCTCAAGGGTCCCTATCAAACATCACATTGTTCTGGGCTAAGGGCCCCAACAAGCGAAAGTTCCCGGCCTAAGTGAAGGCGGGTCTGAATATTCGTCAAAGGCAAAATTCGACATTTCCATATGTGGGTATTCAGGCTCTCGCAGCACGCCAGTTGGTTGGGTAAACGCGTGAGCCTCACATTTCTGCGTCATACAGTTGGCCTAGGCCTTGACAGTTGCGCCTGGGCACACATACACAAAGCAGGGCCAATACATTGGGAAGCAGGCCTTCGGCCTTGGATAAAGCGGTAGTGCCGACGCGCCTGCCTGGGAGCCCTGCACAGATGAAGCAAACAACCCAAGTCCAGAGACTCAGTCCGACGTGCCTAACTGTAAAGGGCCCAGGCCCTCAACTGTAGTCTCGGGCTTGGGCGCAGGGTCTGGGACCCAACCGGAAGCTACAAGAAGCTTCCAGCCAAGCCTCACGCAGCATCCAGGAGGCTGCCACTTCCACAAAAGGAGTGAGGCAGCCCAGGCCAGGCATTCTGGCCAGTACTGGCAATGCGGAAGTGCTGCTGCGCTCTCGCTTGATGTTGCGCTGCTGCCAAGGGCGCTGACGGGGCGCAGGCGGCCATAGCCGGGCTGCTGGGCGCCAGGGGGTAATGCAGGCGATTGAGTGGTCTTCAGGGAAGGAGGTGAGTGTGGGGTAATCAAGGTCTGATTGAGGGTGACGAGATACGCACCTGGTACATGAAGAGAGGTCGGCGATGGTGTTGGCAGTCATGTACATTGGTCTTCGTGAGTCGAAGTGATTCTGTTGCGTGAACCAGCTGTAGGTAGGATAGTCTGGTAGAGTAGGCTGGGCGCTGAGCGCCAGACAGAGCAGAGGGACTTTGGATACTGTGTTGGTGTGGCCTAAGGGCATGAACATTGGTTAATTACTTCATTGAATTGCTCTATATGGATGGTTTTCTCNTATATGGATGGTTTTCTCGGTGCATTTGTACTCTCTGCTTGGGACACGACTACTGGGACAGCTGTGTGATTTCGCAATTTGGTTTTATGTATATCGCTCACAGTCATATTCCTTGCACATGAAACATGTCTGGAACAATCTGAGTGAATGTCTCCGTGAAAAAAGGATACTCCTCGTGGTAAGGGGACAGGAGGTCACCATTTGTAAAATGGTCAGGGACAACGAGGGTGGCAAAGTGCATTCATTGCCCAAAGAAGGAAACCAGTTTGATGGCAGACAACCAAACACAACTGTGAGAGTTCCTTCGTTTCAGGATGCAATGATGTCCGAAAAACCAAAAACAAGGAAAGGCACTGCAGTTGAGAAATGTACCCTACCCTCGGTAGGGTAGTTTTCTCAATGGAAAATGGTTTCCCGCCCAAACCAAAAGGGCCAAAGGTCCTTCGGCCTTTTGGGACATCCGTTAAAATTGGAACGATACAGAGAAGATTAGCATGACCCCTGCGCAAGGATGGCATGCATTAAAAAAAAAAAGAAAAAAAAAAGGGCCAAAGCATACTATAAAACGGATTTGAGGTCAAAGAAAAATTCTACAAAATGACAAAATCTAATAGGTTATTCTCCTGTATTTCGGTACCATCAGATCGCAATACATCAATGCCAGAGCTCCATCCCATCATGCCACACGTGATAGAAAGCTCAGCGTTGAGAAAACTCAATGCTGTAGGTGGGACCGAACCCCAGGGGCCTGGACCCATTAGCCAAGTATTCTACCATGCGGTTCAGGATTTCGATCACGTGTGGCCTTGAGTGACGCAGTAAGGTGGTCGAATAAATCGGATCTCGACGGCGTGGTAGTTTCCGAGCGGGGACTGTAAAGATGCCCATCTCCGTCCAATAAGATGCGTAGAAAAACAAAGAGAAACAAAACAAAGTTGGACATGATAGGTCGTGGCTTTGCGTGGGCGGGAAGTCTGGATTTTATGGGCTCGAAAGGGGTGGGGGGGGTGATTTCCAGACTTGTTTTTTTTTAACTTTTTAGCTTCGGGAAATCGAACTTGAAATGTGAAATTCAAATATTGTGGTGGATCTGACAGGAACGCCTTCGCGTTTGTCGGATGGCCTGTTAGAGGCATGATGAGATACATGGTGACGAATGTATCCCCATACCCGTTACTTCTTCATCCTCGTGGCTGTGTTCGTGGACACATTTTATTGCCACGGTACATCACTATGAAGACTTACGTGAAGGAGATCGGTCCAACCCATGAATTCGGACACGCAGCTGTTGTTCTCTGTTTTACGTGCCATTTCAATTCATTTTAAATCAGAAAAMGATCCATTCATGCAAAAAAAAATCACTTTGTCTTTTCCAAAAAACCATAAAATTGCGTCACACATACCAGGGGCCAAACGAATCTTTTGTTTTCTTTTTTTCTTTTTCTTGAGCTTACCGGCCCTATGTTATGTACCGGATTGAACTTCAATCCACAATGAATTCACACGTTCCCATACACGCATGCAATTGCAGAGTAAACTCGAAGGAGGCAAATCCACACAAAACCGGAGAGAAGATATGCACAGCGGAAGCTCGAAATACACAGGGAATTGAAAAACGAATTTCAATTCTGTAATCCCCCTTCCTCCTCCAATCAATCCAAAGTACTTGTTCCAAGAATTACAACCGCGTTTACAACAACCCCGAACAACCCGAAAACAAGTATCCAATGAAGTCTACAGGAGTCTTATTTTTCCTCCTCGCCACCTCATACCCCTGGCTATGGCTGCCGTAGCAGCAGTAACCCCACAACCGTCACAACCTGCCAGTCTGAACCAGCAACACCAATAATAGCAGTGCCAGCTCAGTGCTTGCATGACAGTGCAGCGTTGGAAGTCCTGATGAAGAAGGAGACAACCAATCCAGTACTTCGAAGGAGACAAAAACGAAGTTCCTCTTGAGGAGGAACAACAAATATGGCTGCCAAGTGTAAAAGGCAGCGCCCAAACCCAAACAACACAGTCCTGGAGAAGCTCTTGCGCAGAGCTGCTGATAGCAGCAGTGCTNCAAATATGGCTGCCAAGTGTAAAAGGCAGCGCCCAAACCCAAACAACACAGTCCTGGAGAAGCTCTTGCGCAGAGCTGCTGATAGCAGCAGTGCTATCTCCAACTTCGTGTCCCAGCCCCAACTTTGGCTGGGCTTCGAGGAAGAAGATGTCCTCGCCCAAAATAACGGGCAACGCTTCGGCCACGAACGGGCAGCGTTCTCCCAACAATCGTCTCGAGAAAAAACCTCGACACCAATTTTCTGCCCGCTACTTCTACTCCCGGACTAGACCTAGGAGAGCAACCTAAGACTCCGTGTACCTAACCAGGAAACGGAAAAAAGGAACCCAGACCTATGACAGGGCAAAAGAAAAGGCCGAATGGCCCAAGCCTACCAAACAGAGATCACTAGTGGCAGACTTAGGGATCAAGTCCCAGAGGAYGCAACACTCACAAACAAAACAGACRCACACACGTTACAAGTCACGGGATCAAGTCCCGCAAAGCTCAAAACAAGCAAACAGCAGGCAAACAGGCAACACAACAAACAAAGGTTGCGGGATCAAATCCCGACAACGACAAAATGGACAAAATTAGTATACAGCCCGCTTGTAACACTGCAATTCATTGCATTCCTACCCTCCCGGGGAGCGAGGACCCCGAGCTAGGCGTGTCCACGAGGAGATCGCCTGAGCAATTTTCCACTTTGTTCAGCCTCGTAGAACCGTACAACTGAATTGGCAGATTTGAGAAGTTCCTTTCTTGTAAACCAACGGTCCTCAGTGTGAGGTTGGAAGTGGAACTTGACAAGATATTCACAGTCGGGGCCTGTGCCCCATTGATCTTCAATGCTTTCAACTTCATATCCCTTTCCAGGGATAGGAGGTCCAAACTGCGGTGGCCGATCAGGAAACGCGTCAGCAGGAGTGAAAGGCAGCAGTTTTGAGGCATGGAAGACAGGACAGGTCCTGATATGTGAGGGTACAACAAGTACATAAGAAGGCCCAAAAGGGTCTGCTCCCACCGTTTCAAGTACCTACCATGGGCCATAGTACACAGGCAACAACTTTCGTGATATGTCCTGTTCATTAGTCAACTCTGACCTTTTCACCCAGACCTAGTGACCAGGCCGAATAGGAGAGGGAGAACGATGCTTATTAGCCTGCTCTATCATCCTTTTCTGAGCCTTGAACATGTTTGTTCTGGCTTTCTCTAGGTCTTTCTCATAACTCTTGGTGAACTCTGCAGTCTCAGGAGTTAGTTTAGGCTTAGTTTTGTCAATGAGATCGTCAAGAGGTTGTCTTGGGTCCCTGGCAAAGTGAAGCCTATAGAGTGTAAAGCCAGTAGTGCTGTGAACGGAAGTATTATACATAAGTTGAGCCCTTGACAGATGTTTGTCCCAGTCCTGTTGATCAGGTGTGATCACAGGACGCAGCAGTTGGAACAAGACTTGGTTCATCACTTCGTCCATTGGCTTCAGGATGTCTGCCAGAAGTCATGTCTAGTCTGGAATGGAGATAGTCTTTACAAAAAGACTGTCATTCATCACTGCAAAACCTGGGGTCTCTGTCACTGACAACAGAGGTTGGGCACCCATGGACATTAACCCACCTCTCAGCAAACAACTCTCTTACCAGAGGAACTTTGGCCTCAACAGGTAAGGGAATAAACTCGACAAACTTAGAGAAACAATCAACACATACCATTACCTGCCTCATGCCATGAGGGGTGGTCTTGCCCAAATCAGTAAAGTCAATAGACAGTGACTCACCTGGGCCATCTGGAATAGGCAATGGTTTGAGTAGCCCCATAGGAGGTCGTATGTGGACCTTATTCCTTTGGCATAACTCGCAAGTCTCTTAAGTACTTGAGAATATCCTCCTTCATCCTGGACCAATAAAGCGTTGGGTCAGGGCAGCATAAGTCTTTAGGAACCCAAAATGACCTCGAGCATCATGACTCTCTGAAATCAGATGAGTTATGATTTTGGGATCATTAGGAATGCATAAACGTTCTTCTCCTTCACTGATGGTGTATAGGAAATCTGAAGTCAAGGCATAGCCTGACTCAGAATTTGGATCCACCTGCAGATTCCTAATAATAGGGCCAAAGACAGGGTCCTGAGGCAACGCATCAGCAATAGCCTGGCGTGTGGAGTCTCCAAATGAGTAAGTATGAACAATAGCAGCAAAGGTATCAGGCCTGCGAGAAAGAGCATCAGCTACTCTGTTATAGCATCCGTTTTTGTGTTTCAGTTCAAAGTCAAAAGAATCAATGAACTGAATATACCTCGCCAACTTGTCATTCAGCTCCCCCTGGGTCTTCATCCACTACAAGGTCGAATGGTCAGAGTAAACCTTGAAGTGTCTTCCCAGTAAGAAGTGCTTCCATTGTTTGAGGGCACACACAAGCAAACAATTCTTTCTCATAAGTTGATGCCTGGACTTTTTGTGCCTTGATTTTCTTACTCGTGAACTCCACAGGCTTAAGGCCAGACCCACCATCTTGCTGAAGGAAAACCCCTTAGACCATACTGACTTGCATCTGTGGTCAACACAAATGGCAAGGTAGGGTCAGGAAGCCTCAGCACAGGTGCTTGGGTCAAGACTTTCTTCAATCTGGAGAAAGCCAATTGGCATGTGGGTGTCCATCTGAAAGGAACATCTTTTGCCAACAGGTTGGTCAGGGGAGTGGCCAGAGTAGAAAAGTTTCTGATAAACTTTCTATAGTAAGATGCCAGACCCATGAAAGACCTAATGACCCTAATAGTTTGTGGTTGTGGCCAATCCCTGACAACAACCACTTTGGAGGCTTCTGGGGAAAGACCATTTGCAGAAATCATATGTCCCAAATACAAAACAAAATGGGCACCAAAATATGATTTTTTTGTATTTATTTTGTACTTGTTTTCCCTCAAAATCTGTAGAACTTTTTTGAGATGATTAGCATGGTCAACAACAGTCTTGCTGAACACTAGAATATCATCCAGATAGACCACCACAAAACGATCAAGAAATGGTTTGAAAATTCTATTCATTTCTGTTTGGAAGGTTCCTGGTGCATTGCATAACCCAAAGGGCATGGCCAAAAACTCATAGGTGTCATACCGGGTTTTGAAGGCTGTCTTAGCAACATCCTCCTCAACCATTTCGATCTGATGATACCCGGATTTCAAATCGATTGTGTTGAAGACTTTGCAGCCTTGCACCATATCCAACAGGTCATCGATCTTAGGCAAGGGCTCTGAGCTCTTCCTAGTGATCTTGTTCAGGCCCCTATAATCAATACACATCCTGAGTTCACCATTTCCTTTTGGAACAAAGAGAACTGGTGCCCCATACTCAGATGTGCTGGGCCTGATCCAACCCTTCTCAGTTAGTGTTTCCAATTGCTTTCTTAGCTCATCCTATTCAGCAGGAGACATCCTATAGACTCTGCCCTTGAGAGGGGTTTAGTCAGGTAGGATTTCAATATGATGTTTGGTCTGCCTATGGACAAGTCCAGTAGGCTCCTGAGCTAAATCTGCGTACTCATCAAGCACTCTCTTGATGATGGGATCACACTGAGGGGTGAATGAATTAGTTTGTGCCACATAGGCAACAAAGAGATTCTGATGGTCAGTCTGTTTAGACAGGCTGTAAAATTCTTTTGCCTTCAGGCAATAGCAGCTTGTCTTAGGGTGATAGTCTGTTGCTAAGACACAAGGTCTAAGCTCACCCTGTTCAGTTTTTAACTGAATACTGGGCACAACCCAGTCAATGCATGGATTAGTTGCCCTTAACCATTTCAGGCTCAGAACGAGATCAAAAGGCAAGTGTGGAAACACATAGAAGTTCAGACTATGTCTGACTTCTCCTTTGGCATCAAAGGTGACTATCATACCTTTGATAACCTGTTGGACTGTGACAGACTGGGCATTCCCAACCTGTATGCATAAGGGATGCTCAAGGTCTGAGACCTTGAGTCCCAAGTGGAGTTTCAGCACTCCTGTAGGGGAGATGAAATTCCGTGTAGCACCACATTCTAACAGTGCTTTGATCCGGGTTCTGTAAATCAGAGGTTTGAGAAAGATCAGATCTAACTTCACTTTTCTCTTCTCCTTCAGTTGGAGATGAAGGGAGCAGAGCTGATCAGTCTCTTCCTCAGACATGGGCTCATCCAAGAAAGGCTCAATGTACACATACAAAGAGTCAGGTGCAGCCTCAACACAATCAAGCTCAGAGACTGATTCACCTTCAAAAGAGGGTGAATGCAATTCAACAGGGGTGGTTGCTACCTCTGCTGGCCTGTTCAGTTTTTTGAACTGTTAGTGCCCCAAGTGGGGCAGTCCTTCACGAAGTGCTTCTTAGCACATCTGAGGCAAACTCCCTGATCCTTTCTTTTCTGCCATGTCCCCTTAGCAATCTTGAGATCTCTCCAGGGGAAAGTGGCAGGATCCATGGGGTTAGCTGGACAGGTGGCACCCTTTGGAAGATTGGGTACCTGCGGGCCACCTGGCGTTTGCCTGAACCCTTAGGATTGGAGGGTCTTTGGGGCTGAAACTCACTTTTGCCTTTCATTAGGCTCAGCAGAGTCTGACCCAACAACAGGGCAGCCTGATCTGGTGTGGCTCCTGCATCTAGACCAGCTGAGGGAACAGATCCTCCCTGGTCAGAGCCTGCAGAGTCATCATCAGATCCTGCAGCATACAATCCTCCCTTTCCCTTTCTCCTGTTCTGGGAAGAGGAGGTGCTTCCCTTTTGGGAAGAGGTCTGGAGATGGAGTGTGGCCTCCATGTCTAGTTCTGCCCTGCCAAAAGACCTCCAGTCTATATGGCCTGCAGTAAACAGGGGCCTTGGCATATGTCTCTGGAGCAGCCCTAACAAACCATGTCAACTTCTCCTGCTCAGACATTTCCAAACCAGGTGTGGAGGTTAGTTTCTCCCACTCTTCATAGAGCTTGGAGAGTGATCCACGCCATTTACTTTGGCCTAGTCTCACAAGCTCGTCATTTGCTTTGCGGGCTTTTTCCTTATCTGCAAACCTGGTTTCCAGACCCTGAAAGATGGCATCGAGACCAATGACATCAATCCAATCATCCAACTGCTTGTGAGCCTTGCTGGCCTCAGAAGTTGCCCATTTTAATGCGGCCCCTGACAGGAGGGCCACTGTGGCACGTGCCTTGTCCACCTCGGGGCAGGTATAGCCCCTGAGGTAAGACCTCATCTGGGCTATCCAGTCTGAGACGTCCACTTTGGGGTTTTCCCCAGTGAACTTCTCAGGCTGGGCCATCTTGGGAAATCGCAGTTCCGGCTGCACAGTGCCGGAACCCGGTTCCCCTGTGGGCACAGTCCCAGAGACCTGCGCCACCTTCTCTTTTGGAGGAGGTGGTGAAGTCTTGGGAGAACCAGGACGGGATGATTGTGGTGTGGGCGTTGGAGGAGGGCTAAGAGGAGGAGGGTTAGTAGCGTGAGGAGAGGGTACAGGAGTAGGAGGGAAATGTCAGAAGAACGCTGCTGACAATTTTTCCAGCTTGCTGTCAAGAGATGACAGCTGGAACTCAACTGCTGAGATCCGTTCATCTCAGGATGTGCAAACATCCCAGTTGTGTGCGGATTCCAGCAGTACCAGTTTTGCAAGATTCCGCGTGACATCAGCCATGCGGGCGTCAACAGGGACCTTGGCAATAGTGTCCAGCAGCTCAGATCTTCTGGGCTGCTTCCCCTCTCCTAATGGCCTCTGCCTTCTCCCTCTTTAGTCTCTCTACTTCCCTTACTGCATCTGCAGCAGCTTTCTCTGCTGCTTTCAGGGCGGCGTCCACAAGCTCTTCCTCAGTCAGGGGTTTTTGCTCACCCCTGCCTGGCTCAGGCTTCACCGACGTCTCCCCGCCTTCAGCAGGTCCCTTAGCCTTGTCCTCAGTGGCCATAATGGTCTTCGCAGATTTTTTTGGTCAGAAAACAAATAAAATAAAATAAAATTCTGATTACTGTTCACACACAGAACACAAATAAAAGGAATTTAACTGTGCTGTTTAGTAAAAGATTACAAAAGGTTTGGGATTTACGGCAGGTAGTGCTAAATGTCAGAAAACAGTCTGGGAGATTACAGGCTCAGGCCAACGGCCGAAACCTTCAACAGAATGGCCACGTCTGAGCATGCAACCCGATCAACAAGGCAATGATGTTTGTGATCAGGCTCCTTGCATAGCCTTCCCAAAACCGTTAGCATTCTACAGCAAGCGGGAGAGATACTTTTTCAATGCAATCAGGAAAAGAAAAAAAATAAAACCGGAGCGGGTTTCAATTACCGCTAGTGCAGTCTGCAGATGGCTCTTATTCTAATCAAAACGGAATATGCTGTTATACTAGCAATCTGCCATCGGCAGAGTGACACTTAATGAACCCTTTTCTGACTGACAACTGTAGTTAGCGACTGACAAAACTGAGGGACAACCCACAACGGACTGACAATCAGCCACCGTTTTTGGTTGGCACACACAGGACTGACTGCGCACTCACAGGAGATCGGAAACGGTTAATTACATCTCCATTTGTAGATTAGAATAGGGGGACAGCTGACAACCTACCTAACATAGACTGCACACGGACTGACGACCGACAGACTCTGACAACCACTGACAGGGTCTGATGACGGCCAAGAAATACAGGAACGAACTCACTTGAACGAAACGTGATTGAAGATATCTGGCCGGTCAACCGTTGACCACCAATCTGCCACAAGTAGACCAGTCTGACGTCGATGTCAGACTTGCAGCGGAGATTCCATGAATCTTCCAATCAAACTCGTCAAAGTAACTGCAGCAGCGGCCCAGATTGAAGTCCCATGTCGTCTGCAAGCATGGTCTGCGACTTGAGGGTCACCCGACACTCAGGTCCACCGGGCCACTTAGGGTTGACGCAGCGGTCAACTCTGCTCTCGCCAGCTGAGACTTCCCGTGAACGTTCCACCACTCCGTAATTCTTTCTTTTTTTTTTTTTGATAGCGGTAATTCTTCCCCTCGCACACTACCTTCCACCACCTCTCACCAACGACACCCGTTGAAGAAAGCGGACAACAAGTCCCTACTCCAACCGCCGCTCAGAAAGGAGGTTGCCACTCAATCGCTCGCCGGTTGCACACGGTCGCAGATCCGATACCAACTGTTATGTACCCTATTGAACTTCAATCCACAATGAATTCACACGTTTCCATACACGCATGCAATTGCAGAGTAGACTCGAAGGAGGCAAATCCACACAAAACCGGAGAGAAGATATGCACAGCGGAAGCTCGAAATACACAGGGAATTGAAAAACGAGTTTCAATTCTGTAATCCCCCGTCCTCCTCCAATCAATCCAAAGTACTTGTTCCAAGAATCACAACCGCGTTTACAACAACCCCGAACAACCCCAAAACAAGTATCCAACGAAGTTTACAGGAGTCTTCTTCTTCCTCCTCGCCACCTCATACCCCTGGCTATGGCTGCCGTAGCAGCAGTAACCCGCACAGCCGTCACAACCTGCCAAACAAGTATCCAACGAAGTCTACAGGAGTCTTCTTCTTCCTCCTCGCCACTTCATACCCCTGGCTATGGCTGCCGTAGCAGCAGTAACCCCACAGCCGTCACAACCTGCCAGTCTGAACCAGCAACACCAACAATAGCAGTGCCAGCTCAGTGCCTGCATGACAGTGCAGCGTTGGAAGTCCTGATGAAGAAGGAGACAACCAATCCAGTACTTTGAAGGAGACAAAAACGAAGCTCCTCTTGAGGAGGAACAGCAAATATGGCTGCCAAGTGTAAAAGGCAGCGCCCAAACCCAAACAACACAGTCCTGGAGAAGCTCTTGCGCAGAGCTGCTGATAGCAGCAGTGCTNCAAATATGGCTGCCAAGTGTAAAAGGCAGCGCCCAAACCCAAACAACACAGTCCTGGAGAAGCTCTTGCGCAGAGCTGCTGATAGCAGCAGTGCTATCTCCAACTTCGTGTCCCAGCCCCAACTTTGGCTGGGCTTCGAGGAAGAAGATGTCCTCGCCCAAAATAACGGAGCAAGGCCACGAATGGGCAGCGTTCTCCCAGCAATCGTCTCGAGAAAAGACCTCAACACTAATTTTCTGCCCGCTACTTCTACTCCCGGACTAGACCTAGGAGAGCAACCTAAGACTCCCTGTACCTACCCAGGAAACGGGAAAAAGGGACCCAGACCTATGACAGGGCAAAAGAAAAGGCCGAATGGCCCAAGCCTACCAAACAGAGATCACTAGTGGCAGACTTAGGGATCAAGTCCCAGAGGATGCAACACTCACAAACAAAACAGACACACACACGTTACAAGTCACGGGATCAAGTCCCGCAAAGCTCAAAACAAGCAAACAGCAGGCAAACAGGCAACACAGCAAACAAAGGTTGCGGGATCAAATCCCGACAACGACAAAATGGACAAAATTAGTATACAGCCCGCTTGTAACACTGCAATTCATTGCACCTAGGTAATTCAGAATGATTTTATATTTACAGCTCATACGCAAAGCCGAGACTGACACATACGCCCTCTCAGACCATAAACCTGTCTATGCCGAGTTCAACCTGGGCCTTCACGTAGCTAGGGGAAAAGGTCTTTTCCGCCTCAGCTCCCATGTTCTTGAAGACCCAGTAGTAATCGACTGGATATGGCAAACCTGGGAGGAATGAAGAACCAACAGTCCTATTCGAGAACGACGGGGCCTCGTTGGACAAGGGTTTATCCCTAGTCTCTAACCAACTCAATCTTACCTCAAGGTTGAAAGCAGTAAACAGGAAGATGGAAGAAATTAATATCAAGAGAAAAATAACTAGCCTGGATAAGAAAATATCAGATTGCCCATTCTCAGAAATTGTTAACCAACGGAAAAAAGATAGGTTAATTCAACAATGGGAAAATCTACAAATAAAGAACCATAACTTATGGCAAAATTTTTGACTAATGGACAAGATTCTTCACACAGATAAGTTAACCAATAAAACAGCCAAGGCGATCAATCATTTAGGAAACAACACAACGATTACCCAATTAACTCACCCGGACGACCCCCATCAACCCCCTGCTAAAGACTCCTCAAAACTGTGTGAATATGTTAGAATCTTTTATGAACAGCTCCTTACCTCTGCTGCTAAAGACTCCTCAAAACTGTGTGAATATGTTAGAATCTTTTATGAACAGCTCCTTACCTCTGAAAAAGACCCAGTAACCCCACTTGTCCCACCCCACCTAGAATCCCTGCTGTGGGGATCAACTCACCGCATACTTTCAGATATTGAAACATCCATGTTGGACCAACCCATCACCATGCCTGAACTAACAGCTGCGGTTGAGAGCATGGCTAAGGGCAAATGCCCGGGCCCTGATGGCTAACCAGTAGAATTTTATCTCCGTTTCTGGTCCCTAGTCTCACCCGATCTACTTAGAGTCTTTAATCAGATCCTCAAAGGAGCCCCCCTAGGCCCCAGAACGGCCGAAGGCATTATTACTCTCCTCTACAAGAAAGGAGACAAGTCAGACGTCAGGAACTACAGACCTATTTCCCTTCTTAATGTCCATGGCAAAATTTTAGCAAAAACCCTCGCCCGTCGCATTAACCCCTTATTGACCAAGTTAGTACACCCGGATCAATCAGGATTCATACCCGGTAGACAAGTACTCGACAACCTTATCACAGTCAATTGACTGGATCAACTACCACGACCTCAATCATTCTCATAGACTTTCAGAAAGCCTACGATAGAGTTAACTGGGCTTTTGTCCAAGCCACCTTAGAGAAGGTCGGCGTTGGCCGGGGTTTCAGAGACTTTGTCAAAGCTCTTTACAGCTCTTCCTCAGGTAGAGTTCTAGTTAATGGCCACCCATCACCTCCATTCAAGATCACTCGCTCTCTGCGCCAGGGTTGCCCCCTGGCACCTTCCTTATTTGTCATCCAACTTGAAGTACTACTCAACATGGTTAGGAACCACCCTGACTACGAAGGCCTGCAAATCTCCCCTTCGTACTCAGTCAAGGTAACTGCTCTTGCTGATTCTCTGCAATCTCTGAAAACTAAGTATCTTCCCTCACAGCATTAGAACAATGTCTTTCCATCTACGAACCTGCGTCCGAAATGAGGGTAAGCTGGCAAAAATCCATCGCTCTTACCCGGCATGACCAACCCTTGGCACTGAACCTAAACATCCCCACCAAACCAAGTTCTGAAGCTGAAGGCCATTTAGGTATTCAGATCTCCTTTGCAGACTCATCGCCAATCCAAAACTCTATCGTGGAAAATACGATTCGAGACGCTTGCTCCACCTGGTCCAAGACCAAGTTCTTATCCCTGTTCGGCAGAGCAATGGTAATAAATACCTTCATCTCTTCCAAAATCTGGTACATTTTATCCATCCGAACACTATCCTCATCTGCCTCCACCAACATTAGGAGAATTCTCACCCGCCTACTGTGGAAAGGAAACTCAGAAGCAAACACAGCAGTCAGTAAGGTTAGTTGGGAAAAAATAACAGAAAAACGAAAATCTGGTGGTTTGGGCATTCTAGATCCGGAATCTCAAAACCACACTCTACTGGCCAAATGGCCAGTCAGAGCCCTAACAGCACAGGAACAACCACCATGGATGAAAATAGCCCAACATCTTCTGGCTAAGGAATGGGGTCTCTCCGACCCGGATGCAGTCTGGTACACACTACTAATGAAACCCTTCACTTCCAAACCCACCAGCAGCACCTGGTCCAGCATCCCTACAGAATGGAGTAAGATGTTACCCTAACCCCTAGAAGAACCCTCCTCTAAAACTGACATTCTCAACACTTGCTTATTCGAAAACCCCTATATCAGAGACGGGTCGGGGCTCTCCTTCTCGATCGCAAAATCTACAGGCAGCTTTGGGCGCAGATGGATGCAGCGAGGGATCTGGCTGGTCCGCCACATCTGGAACGAGACTACCAACGCTTGGAAGACATCACAGGAACTGAAGACCCAGCTGACAGGACTCCACAGAACAGAGAACCACCACCTGCAACTCATCCAGGCGATCCCAGAAGACTGGGTCGCCACTCTCTCTGAGCCACAAAACAAGTATAAAGAGCAACAATGGTACAAAATCTCGTCTTCCTCTGGACTGTTCCTCAGGATCGAGAAGATAACACCAGACGGCTTGATATATGCATCAGAATGGTCATTGGAGAACTCAAGGCTACAGTTGACAAAAGACTCCACTGTCAGATTTGTCGAAGGCATGGCAGACATCAGAGTTCGTCACAAGCTTACCTCTGACCCTTCCCACTCCTTTCAAGTGGAGATGCAAGCGGTACCCGTCAAAGATTGGAAGATCGACGTCTGCAAAACTGGCTGGATTCTCTCCGACTCCAAAGGTGTCACTACTTCCATTCCTCTCACGGACTACTCGTCTAAGATCGGATACAGTATTCAATCAAACCCTGCGGCTCTGCAAGCTGGGCTATCTGTAAGCTGGCAACAACGAATGTCTGCATTGAATCTCCACCAACCCTCCACCAAATGGCTATCCCTGTTTATGCAGATTATCCTTTCCTCATTGGAAACTAAGGTAGGAGGCCTCCAGTGGATGCACCTCCACTCATGTGTTCCTACTGCCCTATGGTGTGCAGGCAAAGGTATGGAGATTTCTACTCTATGCGATGCATGTCCCCACCCATGCCTAGAAGATGGCTTGCACCTGTGGTGGGAATGTCTGATCGCCAGGGGCTTCTGGGATTTCCTTAATACTGCCTGGTCAAGAGCCTATGGAATAAGAAATTTGTGGTCCCAGGACTTCGTGCTCACAGGTAGACTGAGTGAAGACGTAAGTAGAGAACATACAGTCAGTGTGCCTCAATTCTTCAGAGTAAGAGCCTTCTGGTCGCTCCGGTTAGCCAGACGTGACAGAAGATTTCTGAACAGCAAGCCCACACTCCCATCTCTACTGGCCCAATTTAAACACTCGGTTTGCCTTGACATTATGTCTGACTGGATGAGAATTAGGAATACAGCTTCCTCCCCTGATGCAGAGAAGGATATCTTCCGGAATAAATGGACTTCCCCCTACAAATGGGCAGACTTCCCATCAGACTTGAGGTTAATGTACTCAGAGCTCCTATGGGAGCACCCATCACTCAGGTCTAGCTAGCACTTTTTCAATTCGACGGCATAATTGCTGGAGTACTGTACAGTATCTCCTTCGTCCAATTCTTCAAATGTAGGAGTACAGGACCCTCCTACCCAATCTCCCTCTACTGTCTATCAGTCTACTACTGAAAGGTCACCCGAGTAATGCCCTCGGTACTGGTGTTTTTTTTTTTTTTTTTTTTTTTTTTTTTTTTCCGGGTAGACTGTGGGGTCCCCGGCCCTATTTATTAAAAGGGACGCTGGGCCCGGTTCCCAGAATGTGCAGCTCTCCACAAATAGAAAGGAGCAATTGTCTGTTAAAAAAAAAAGAAAAAAAAAAGAAAAAATCAGAAGAATGATTTTATATCGTTCATCTGATCGCAGCCGGATTAGAACTTGGGTCTGTACTTCAACAACAATTCATTGGCTATACCAGCTGAGCTACGGTAGGCCCATTGGTCATGCTAATCTTCCTTCTCTGTATCGTTCCAATCTTAAACCACCAGTACACCCGAGGTTAAATGTATGAGCCAAGGTTTTGAATTTTGCTGAGCCTGAAAGCAACCGGTACCAGCGCTTGGAAAGTAGAGGTCGATACCGGCCTTGCTCGGACTGAGTGCTGGACCTGCTGGACTGAAAGAAGGACGATGTTTTTTTTTTTTTTTTAATAATAATTTGCAGTATATTCCATAATGGCAAAATTCCATAATGGCAAAACGAGGCCGGGAATCCCTAGACATCTCAACCCGGAGGTAACTGGCACTGAAACCCATCTTGTGCCTTTGCTGGAGACAGGGTCCAGCATCCGAGGACKATGTTTTCACTCACTAGCCACCCAGACAAGCTCAGACGGCCTAGTCACAACT
>BFEA01000396.1:1167915-1181953 GCA_003427395.1 Chara braunii
AAAAAAGGAAGAAAGGAGACAGCCAGGGTGAAAGGAGGCGAGGAAGGTGAAGGGAAGAAGAAGGTTGGTGAGGGAAAGTGAAGCCGGCAGCCATAGCCGACTGGAGAAGTTGACCGGGAGAGTTGACCAAGCGTTGACCGGATGTTGACCGGATGTTGACCGGGGTTGACCAGGAGTTGACCGGAGGTGTTGACCGGCGTTGACCGGCGTTGATCGGGGGTTGATCGAGGGCTGACCGGTGTTGACCAAGCCGTTGACCACAAGTTTGACCAAGCTGGAGCCGGTATAATCTCGCCAAGCCTTCAACCTATCCCTCGCCCTATGGATGTGCACACACCCTATGGTACTTGCTGAGTCAAATCTGTCTGTCTCTTCTTTCTGCATCGAGTCTCTTCTGTCCAGGTGATAGTACTCTGTGGATGAAGGATAGGCCTTGTTGACCAAACCTTTGCCGGACCAAGTAGGGCTAAAGACTGTGTCTGACAACTCGATTGTCCCGGAGGCCTTACCCTCCCAAGGACCGGTACAGACCGGCGGGCTGCTCGGTGTGGCACGGTAGGCCCGAAAGGCTGAGTTGTGGGCTGCGCAACAGGCAGAAGTATTGAGAGACCTACTGATCGCATCGTCCTGTTTGCGACGTTAAATAATTCATGAGGAGTTACGGGGGATCTCCTTAAATGCCTCCTGATCAGCAACATGTCTAATAGTGACAGCCTTAGAGTAGGTCTAGGCTAGAGACCCTAGTTGACAGGATCTCTGTCCGGATTCTGTGAGTCTTTAGATTGAGTGAGTAGGTTTGTCAGTTAGGGGTTAGAGTGTACGTGGTGAGGTTTGGAACCGTCAATCCGGTTGTTCACTTATCACCATGGTTGAGACCCGTAGTGGGACGAGCACTAGCCCCTACACCCAGGAGCAACAAGAGAAGATGGCCGCCTTAGTGAGAGAGAATAAAGAAAGGAAAGAGCTCCTGAAGCAGGCGAAGTTGAAAGTAATCGCAGAGGAGAAGGCGGCGAAAATGAAGAAGTTGGAAAAAGAGATGGAGGAGAAGAAAAAGGCTGGCGAGGAAGAAGCAGCTGCAGAAGCGGAGGAGGAGAGAAAACACAGAGACAAAGAAGGGGAGAGTAGTGGCATGAAGGAGGAGGGAGCGAAATTAAAGAAGAAGATTAGTGAGTGGATTGTTAATTTATCGTTGGGGGAAGACGAGGAGGCACAAATGTACGTGCCACAGGATGAGAGGGACGCGTTAGCCAGTGCGTTACCAATAATCGAGGACCCCTTGGAACGACAAGAATCAGAGGAGGAGAAAAAGTTGGAGTGGAAACAGAGGATGAAAAGGGAAAAGAAGAGACGAAGGGAGGAAGTTAATAGGTTGACCGCGGAGGTGGCAAAGGTGAGAGACTGCAGACGAGAGGTGCAGGCGCAGGCTGACCTTTCTGCCAAAATGGATAAGATGTTGGGGTACTTGGAAGTGTTGAGTGAGGCTTGGATGGCAGAGCGCCAAGCCAATTGGGGTCCTGATGTGGCCCTGAGTGCCATGCGGTCAGGATTCCGGGATTTTGCGCATGACATACTCACCCACGTTGGGGGCGAAGTTAGGCGGTTAAGAGAGAACGTGGGAAAGTTTTGTGAGGGCGCCATCGAGAGTGCCAAAGCAGTAGCCGCTGTTGAAAGTGAGGCTAGACCTCCTAACTCCTAAAGAGCCCGTCAAACTTAAATTCCCAGATGCATATGGCGGGAAGAAGGAGGATAATTTTGATAGGCGAGCGTCAATAGTTACGTATACTCACAGCACATCTTGATGGAGGAACAAGTCCTCGTCGCCTTCCAGGCCCTCAAAGATGAAGCGGGTAACTTTGCCAGATCCCTTGCGCGCGCAGCCGGTTGTGAAAACAACCTGGTTGCATATTCAAAGATTACCCCCCTTCCTCAATTCTTCAAACTCCTGAGGGAGAGATTTGTTGACCCAACGAGAGGTGTTAGAGCCTCTGACAAGCTACAGACCATCCACTCACGACAGTGGAGGAGTGCAAGAGCACTCAAGGGCGTCATGGACGGCTTGGAAGCCGTCCCAGACCACGGGGTCACTGAGCCCCAATTGTTCCAGTTGTTTTATCGTGCCATGCCAGAGCCCCTGCGTGGGCATTTCTTTGACAAATCTCAACAGGCCGATATCACATATGATGTACTGAGTAGAGAGGTGGTCCTGTTCGAGTCGAAGTCCTGCCAGTGTCCACTTTCTAGCATAAGGACTTGGATAAGGGGAAGAAGTGGAAAGGTCGTACCATCTCTGGCCAAGTCAGGGCTAAGGATCATATGATCCTTACTTCAGAAGAGGGTGGTACAAACGAGGTCCCATATAGTCAGATCGAGCGGGGCCTCGAAAAAATGAGGACAGTAGCGTGGGGCAGGGGAGGTCCTATGCTGCTGTCGCGGCTGGAGGGAAGCCGCAAGGTAGAGGAGGAGGCCAGGGCCAAAGGGGCCAGGCCACGGGAGGCCGAGGACCGAGCGCATAGGGGGTTGGCGGACAAGGGAACCGCCAAGTGAGAGGTAGGGGTCAAGGTCCCCCGCCAAATCGTCAGGGTTCTTGTCGGTCCCCCCAGCGACGAGGTGGAAGGTCACCTCAAGGGGGATGGCACCCAGGCTTGCCGCAGGGCAGACCCTGGGAAGATTTGGGCTTGGACCAGCGCATATGGCAGGAACGCGTGGACTTGGGTCAGTGCGTATTTTGTGGTGACCCGGCCCATGTAATTAAATTTTGTCCTAAGTATAGACAGGCCCGATGGGCTGCCCAACAGTCAAAAGGCAGCCGCCAGTAGGGGTCGCAACTGCCCCTACTATAAGGCCATGTGGTGAAGTGAGCGCTCGCGTACAAGAAACTCCCGCACCACATGAGCCTATGGCAGAGGTTGCAAGCCAGTGCCTAGCTAGTTGTCCAGAGGCTGCTTGTGTTAGCGTCTCTCTAGGCACTTCCCTCACAAGCGTGGCAGAAGAATTGAAGGAGAGGATGCCAACCTGGCCCAAAATGAAGAAGGAGAGTAAGGGACAACTAATTCTAGTTGATGTAGAAGTTTTCAGGAGTAGAGTAGGGGCCCTTATAGACTCAGGGGCTACCCGTAGAGCGCTGAAGAAGCTAAGACTAGGATTGAAAGTCCAAAAGTTGGCAGACCCCATAGTCAATGTCCTCGCAGACAACCGCACTATGCGTGTTGAGGACTAAGTAGAGGGAGTCGAGGCGTATTTCCGCCTAGAGAAAGATTGGAAGGTGGAGAAAGTTCTCCATTCCCTGACTCTCCTCTTTAAGGATGACCTTCCTTTTGACATAGTGTTAGGAATGGATTGGGGAGAGGCAGCAGGGGCCACACTCCACTTGAGAGAGCATGAGTGTAGGCTCCCTAACCCGTCCGGCGAGGTTAAGACTGCCCGCCTGTTTCATGCGTCAGGTATAGACAACACCTTGGCACATTGTTGTCTCAGTGCTCCCGCGTTCGCGCGATTAGTGAAAAAGGAACAGTTAGAGGACCAGGTCTTTGTAGTATATGTCCGACCTGTCACTGAGCCTAAGGAAGAAGTTAATTCCACTTATCCAACCATTGCCAAGTTGTTGGAGGAGTTTAAAGACCTGACTGAGTCACCGACAGGAGTAGTGTCGTGACCCATCCAGCACAAAATAGAAATAGAGTCTGGCAGTCGAACTCCTAAGGGAGCAATCTACAGGATGTTCCCCAGAGAGTTAGAGGAGTTGCGCAAGCAGTTGGACGAACTCCTCGAGAAGGGTTGGATCAGGCCCAGTTCGTCTCCTTTTGGAGCACCGGTTTTGTTTGTCCCCGAGAAGGAAGGAGAGTTGCGCATGTGTATAGACTATAGGGGTCTGAATGCGATTACTGTGAAGAATGCTGAGCCGCTGCCCCAGATAGACGATCTCCTAGATCGGGGGCAGGGTTGTAAGTATTTCTCAAAGATAGATTTAAAGTCCGGGTATCATCAGATAGAAGTGCATCCTGATGACCAGTACAAGACTGCGTTCCGGACTCGTTATGACCATTATGAGTTGATAGTAATGCCCTTTGGACTAACCAACGTGCCAACTACATTTCAGCGTTGTATGAATGATCTGTTTAGACCTTGGTTGGATAGGTTCGTCGTAACCTACTTAGACGATATCTTAGTTTTCAGCAGGACCCCCCAAGAGCATCAGGGTCATTTGAGGCAGGTCTTGGAGAAACTCAGAGAAGCTAACTTCAAGATCAATGCGAAGAAGTGTGATTGGGCCAAGACACAAGTTTTGTACTTGGGCCACGTTTTAGACGGAGATGGCATTAAGCCTGAGGACAACAAGATAGCGGCAATTAGAGACTGGCCAACGCCCTGCACATTGACTGAATTGCGGTCGTTCCTAGTCCTAGCTAACTACTATAGGAAGTTCGTGAGGAACTTCTCCACTATCCCCGCTCCCTTGCGCAGGTTGCTAAAGAAAGAGGCAATCTGGCAGTGGGATAAAGACTGTACATCTGCGCTAAAGAGACAGAAGCGCGCGTTAATAGAGTATCCTGTCCTCAAGGTAGCAGATTCGTCCTTGCCATTTGTCGTCACGACGGACGCAAGGCAGTATGGTATAGGCGTCGTGTTGCAGCAAGACGACGGCAATGACTATAGACCCGTAGAGTTCATGTCAGCAAGGATGCCCTCAGAGAAGGTAGCCACCTCGACGTACGAGAGAGAACTCTACGCTCTGAGCTAGGCCTTAGAGCACTGGAAGCATTACCTGCTTGGGAGGCACTTTAAAGTATACTCAGACCACAAAACTCTTAGATGGTTAAAGAGTCAGGCCAAAATGACACCTAAGTTGACTAGGTGGGCCGCTAAGATCGACCAATACGACTTTGAGCTCAAGCCAGTGAAGGGCAAGTACAATGTAGTTGCGGATGCTTTGAGTAGGAGATCATACTACTTTGGAGCTATAGTGCACTATTTGGACATAGGAAAGGACCTGCAAGAGAAAGTAAGACAGGCATACGCGCAGGATCCTATCTATAGCAACCTCCTCAAGAGAGTTAAGGAAGCCCTAGCGACTGAACCACACTACCGCACTACAGAAGGATTGTTGTTTGAGAAGACTGATGTAGTAGACCGCCTGTGCGTCCCCAATAGTGAGGAGGTCCGTAGTCTAATCCTAGGGGAATGCCATGACACAGAGGGACACTTCGGTTGGCAGAAGACCTTAGCCAATCTGATGCGTGTGTATACCTGGCCAGGAATGAAAGCCGACTGCATAGAGTATGTTCGCAGTTGCAAAGTTTGCCAGAGGAACAAGACCACTACGCGTGCCCCTCTAGGTCTTCTCAGACCCTTGCCAATCCCAGACCAACCTGGAGATTCGGTCTCCATCGACTTCACGGATGTCGGTGTCAAGAGCGGACACGGCAAGAGCCAAGTCATGGTCATAGTTGATAGATTTAGTAAATATGCAGTTTTTGTTCCTTTGCCTGCAAAGGCGCGTACGGAGTTAGTCATTCATAAGTTTTTTCGATCATTAGATTAGTGATCACGGAGTTCCACTGTCTATAATTAGTGATAGAGACACCAGATTCACGAGCCAGAACTGGCAAGAACTAATGAGAGTCTATGGATCAAAGTTGCTGATGTCATCTGGCCGTCATCCAAAGACTAACGGTGAGACAGAACAGATGAACAAGATCCTGCAGCAAGTTTTGCGTATGTGTATTAGATCGGATTAAGTCAATTGGGACGAGATATTGCCCAAGGTAGCCAGCGCATAGAATAACAACGTGCATTTGTCTACCTGTCGCACTCCCAACGAGTTACACAAGTCCTTTAGACCCCGCATACCGTTTGAAGGACTTACCTGGGATCAGATTCACAGGCTACCGCCCGGTACCAGGGAGTTCGCGATACAGCACGAGAAAGAGCTAGCAACTGTTGTTGAAAACCTCAGGAAGGCCCACCACCGGATGATCGAACAGGCTAATAAGCACCGTCGCCCATCGCAGTTTCAAGTAGGCGACCTAGTCTGGGTCAAGTCTAAAGAGTTTGCACCTGAGGAGAACATCTCGCAGAAGTTACTACCTGCGTATAGAGGACCGTGGCCGGTTCTAGAAGTCAAGGGCGGAGAGGATGGACCGTCCTACACTATAGAGATTCCAACACACCTCCACACCTAAACTGTGTTCCATGCTTCAAAGTTGTTGTCGTGTGTCACAAGTCAACAATTCCCTTCAAGAAGATCCATGATCCCTCCGGATATGGATGGAAGATATGACATTGACGACATTGTAGATGAAGATGTGATTAGAATAGGAGGTAGAGGTCGTCCACAGAAACAGTATAAAGTCCGGTTTGCTTATCAGGAACCGGAAGACGGCCGCTGGCTTACTAGAACAAAACTTCTAGAAACAGCTCCCGACCTAGTTAGAGCCTATGAGCGTGATAGGAAGGGTAAAGGTCCTGCCTTGGACTAAGATATTCTCGGAGGACCTCAAATTTAGGAAGGCAGGAGTGAAACGGTTTTCACCTTTTTTGCAGTAGTAGACGCAGATCCCAGGGCTCGATCCCTAGTCCCCACCTTACCTGTTTACAGTACCTGTGTAGACCTYGAGAGTTGAACMTGTGACCTGTGTATTCGTMAACAGTTGGSAGGYTGTCATAGGTCCGTAGGTGGTAGGGGTTCGATCTGTAAGTTTGTCGAATAGGAGTCTTAGTGAGTTCCAAAAGTCTTAGCTGTAGTCCTTCTAGRAGGTCGAGCAAGTGGGCAAGTGGTGGACCARCYGCAGTACGTTYGCGGTACGGTAGCGGTAGGATAGCAGTACGTCCCCATGTAGTCAGCGGTGCAGTCCAGTCAGTCCCAGTCCGGTCCAGCAAGTACCATGAGGGACTGTGTGCACCATGGGCCGGTGGAAAGGGGCAGACCAACGAGCTCCAAAAGTATAAATCAAGAGGCAGCACCCAGCCATTCATTCATTCCTGAGTGAGCCATGCGGAAGCGCTGTCACAGCGACTTGTGCAAGGAGGTCTGCAGTGAGCCCGGAGCTGAAGTGGGCGAGAGAGAAGGAGCGTAGTATAGCGATAGGGTAGTTGCGGCCATAGCCGCCATAGCTAGAGTTAGTGTGTAGCGTGTGTGTATGTGTGAGTGCAGAGTATCGCGTGTGGGATATCCAGGGTGATCCGGTGTATGCGAACAGAGAGTTGTTTGGGCGCTGATTCGCCATAGYCATCGAAAGTGAACTTGTATCTGGACTGTGATCCCGGCGACCGTATCTCTGAGTTCTGAGTGAGCGTGCGCCTGTTTGCCTACATGTAAAGTGTGAATGAAAGCAAATCTGATTGCAGAATTTCAAAGTTTCCATTAAAAAAAGAGAAAAGAAAAAGTTACGAGGTCGTGGCAAGGAGGACGAGAGGTGGAAGAGTAGAGATGGAGAAATGGGGGAGAAGAGATGGAGAGATGGAGGAGGAAAGATGGACGAGGAGGGACGGAGGAGGAGGACAAGGAAAGATGGACGACTAGAGGTAGAGGAGGTGATACCAACACAAATCGAAGTTCACACAAGAAAAGGTGACGAGACCTTGACAAGGAGGAGGCCGAGGAGGACAGGAGGAGGAGGTGGAGGAGGAGAAGGAAAGATACACGATGTGGGGAGGCTGATGAGAGGTGAAGGAGGAAGTGACCAGGAGGAGGAGAGATGGAGGAGGGGACGAGGAGGCGGAGGAGAAGACGAGGAGATAGTCCGAGATACTATCAAAGCTCCGAGTACAAGATCCGATACTATGGGGAAAAAAAGGAAAGGACAATACCAAGACGAGGAGGAGAGATGGAGGAGGAGGAGGAGGAGGAGGAGGAGGAGGGAGGGGAAGATGTGGAGGAGGAGGAGGGGGAGGAGGTGAGTTCGAGGGAGGGCAGGAGGGCTGGTGAAGACTTACCTCCGAGGAGGGTTGAAGTCGGCGATGGTCGCTCCAGAGCTCAGCCTCGGTTATGATCTAAATGCATGGGGAGGTCGGCGCTGCTAGTAGCGGGACACTGACGGCGCTGCTTCCCAGACTGGACTGGAGGCCGCTGCAATGAGTAAATGGCCCATCGAAACCCTGCCAGTATCTCCCAGCGATAACTATGAAAAAGGTACCCCCCACCCAAAGTCAAATTCGAAATCGTTTCAGGCCACGCTGGAGCGCGGCCCGCAAAAATAAAAATTAGGCCCCAAATCCACTTTTGCTGGGGGGCCGGCCCAGGGATGAATCGACATCCCGACTTTTTTTTTTTTTGAGTTTTGGCATGGGCCTTCGTGCGCCGCGCAGGTCGTGCGCCGCTCTGTTGGGGTGCGCTTGAGCGCCAACGGTTTGCAAATCAGCAAACGACGTGCACTTGCATGTATGATCCTTTCCCTAAGGAAGAAATCAATGGACATCCACGCGGGCCTCTCAGTCGTAATGGGGCCAGGCGTGCGTGAGTTGGTCTGGTTGTATTTCTAACTTGCCAATAAACTAGGGGAACCGGAGCGATGCTCCCCAGAATGGATATGGAGCGAGGACCGTAATGCAATCAGACTTGCTCTCATTCACCCTTCATATGCATGCAAACAGGCTGCGCACCAAACTGGCGACAAGCGCCCACTCAGAACTCAGAGATATAGTAACCAAGAACGCAGTTCAGATACAAGTTCACTTCAAATGGCTATGGTGGTACAGCGCCTGTGGCCATGGCCGCTGATAGGAGCTCAACCATGTGTAAGTTCGTGCATCGCCCAACCATTCACTCATTCCTGTGTAAGCCATGCGGAAGCGCTGCCACAGCGACTTGTGCGAGGTGGTCTGCAGTGAGCCCGAAGACAAAGTGGGCAAGAGAAGGAGCTTAGCCATAGCGATAGGGTATCAGCGGCCATAGCCGCCATAGCTGATAGCGACTTGTGCGAGGTGGTCTGCAGTGAGCCCGAAGACAAAGTGGGCAAGAGAAGGAGCTTAGCCATAGCGATAGGGTATCAGCTGTCTCTTATACACATCTAGATGTGTATAAGAGACAGCAAGTCGCTGTGGCAGCGCTTCCGCATGGCTTACACAGGAATGAGTGAATGGTTGGGCGATGCCTCTTGATTTATTCTTTTGTATCTCGTTGGTCTGCCCCTTTCCCATGCCCGTGGTGCACACAGTCCCATGCGGTACTTGCTTGACTGGACTAGGACTGACTGGGACTGGGACTGCTGACTCAGCACGGGTGGACTCCACCACTTGCCCACTTGCCTCAGCCTAAACGTGAGCAGCTTCGAAAGGCCACTACTAGGACCTTCCGGAAGGCCGTGGACTTGGCCTTTTGATACTGTAGCAGCTACGACCTTGACCTTTCGGAGGAGCTACAGCTACGACTTCTAGACCTTGCTAAGACTCCTACCCGACAGGTCTACAGATCGAACCCCTACTACCTACGGACCCTACGACAGTCTACCAACTGTTATAAATACACAGGTCACGGGTTCAACTCTCGGGGTCGACACAGATACTGTACACAGGTAAGGTAAGTCTAGGGATCGAGCCCTGGGATCTGCATCGGCTACTGCGAACAGGTGAATACCGTTTCAGTAAGGTCCTTTAACCAAAAGAAAAAAGAAAGAAAAAAAAAAGCTGCAGTTTTTATTATATAATAAAAAAGAATGAGGCCGCCGGGAATTCCTGAGCATCTCACTCAACCCGGATCATGTTGGGGCCGTTACCCAGATTAGGCTTGAGCTGGAAACCCTAAACCATGGTGGTGCCCGTTGTAGCTTGGGACTCGTTAGTATAGTGTGGTACTCTGGAGGTTGCCCTCCAGGTCCTCGTTTGTCGTGAGACTGTTTTCAGGTGCTTCCACATCCATAGCTTTCTCTCCATCTACCGTCTTCACCCGGATAGAACGCCCGGTCATTATTGCTGCATCTGGACTGAAAGGTGGGCCAAATGCCGTCATAATGACCGGGCGTTCTATTCGGGTGAAGACGGTAGTTGGACGGTTTTCAGAACTCTGGAGGCAGGCACGTTTGTGAGACGGTAGTCAGGACCCCAAAGGATTTGTTGCACCAGGTTTGCTTTCTCTCCATCTCGCGGGGGAATGGCCGAGGTGTGGGAGGGATGGTTCAAACCGGGGACTCTGATCTTCACTCTCTGCAGCGATCAGGAACTTAGTGACCAGGGGGAGGTCCAAGGTAGTATTTGAATTTTAAACCACTACTAGTACACGGCCCCGGCCTTGCAGTCCGAAACTTGTCGGCGTTGTTGCCACACGAAAACGAGGCCGAAATGTCAAACGCTGGGACCGCCGTCGATAAATTGGATCGGTGGTCGTGTTTTCGTTTAGCGCTTCCAGAATTTGAGGTGTCAGGCCCCCGTCCCAGCTGCCCATGTAGTGGTGCGTTCAGGAGGCAAGGCAGTAGGAGTGGCCGCCTTCATCGACCATTGGCTTGATGAGAATCAGGGTTGAATCCTCCTGATGACGCTACGTGCGGGGTAGCAGAAACGCGTAGAGGAAGGGCGGCTAATTGGGGTTTGTTCGGTGGTTGGGTAACTCGTCTGTGGCGAGGTTGCTCGTGCAGTGGGATATGTCGGACTCTGTGCTTATTGAATATCGTTTTCTCTTTTTTTTTTTTTTTTTTTTTCCCTTTCAAATTTGGACCAGTTGTCAATTTATGTGTGTCATCCTTTCGGAAGGGCCAGCTAATCTTCTCTGTATCGTTCCAATTTTAACGGATGTCCCGAAGGACATTGAATATGGTTTTCGATTTGGTCATCTTGCAATGGTTTTACCTGCGTATGCGTGATGAATGCAGATTAATTGGTGCATCTTGCATTTTTTTTTTTTTTAATCTTGATTTTTCTCTTCTTTTCCATGTTGTTCCTGTTGTTGCCTTTTTTTTGTTTCGTTTTTTCTCCTGGTGCAGAAAACAATATGAGTGTTGAAGAAGTGAGGACTGCCACGTCAGCCTGCAGTGTCCCGGTGACTGAAGCAGTATCGGCATGCATCCACACTCAGTCTCCAAACCGTTTCGATCGGGAATGCGACGGCAACCTTGTTTTCACCCATCCAGGAACGGCAATTGGAACATGGATTGGTACCAGCAGTCATTCTGGATCTGCAACTGGATTCAGAACCAGAGAGGGAACAGGAGCTGGAAGTGGATTTGGGACCGGAGAAAGAGGTAGAACTGGAGCTGGTCCTAGAAGTGGGACAGGAACAGCTGCTGGAACTGGGTTTGGAACCGGAGAAGGACTTGGAACTGGATCTGGTTTCAGAACCAGGGAAGGAATAGGAACTGGAACTGGATTCAGAACCAGTGACGGAATAGGAACTGCAACTGGACCTGGTTCTCGAACGAGGACAGGAACAGCAGCTGGAACTGGATTTGGAACCGGAGAAGGACTTGGAACTGGACCTGGTTTCAGAACCGGAGAAGGAATAGCAACTGGAACTAGATTTGGAACCGGAGAAGGACCTGCAACTGGACCTGGTTCTCGAACGAGGACAGGAACAGCCACTGGAACTGGATTTGGAACCGGAGACGGGCTTGGAACTGGACCTGGTTTCAGAACCGGAGAAGGAACTGGAACTGGAACTGGAACTGGATTCAGAACCAGTGAAGGAACTGCAACTGGACCTTGTTCTCGAACGAGGACAGGAACAGCAGCTGGAACTGGATTTGGAACCGGAGGAGGACGTGGAAGTGGACCTAGTTTCAGAACCAGGGAAGGAATAGGAAGAACTGAAACTAGATTTGGAACCGGAGAAGGGACTAGAACCAGAGCTGGTTTTGAAACCAGAGAAGGGACAGGAGCTGGAACTGGAAGTGGAAATGGAAGTGGAACTGGACCTGGAACTAGTTTCGGAAGCAGAGATGGAACAGGTAGTGGACCTGGATTTGGAGACACAGAAGGAATAGCAACGGCTCTTGCAGACAGGGAAGCCACGAGAACAGGCACTGGAAGTGGAATGCGAGAAGGGACAGGATTTGCATGTCAACCTTATGCTGACATGATACTGCGTATGACAAGCAGGTTGAAAGCCTCCGCCAGATCGCACAGTGGCTTCTGGGTTGTGGAACACGTACCCTATCACTCTCATCGCCATCGACGTTATCAAGGCATCGATTCGCCCTTTTTTGCGCTTTACTGATATCGCAGCTGTCAAGTAGGGATCGACGGAGGATGAATGGGGAGTCGGAGGGCGATTGACCTCTCTGTATTTGCAGCAGGATGCTGGTTCAACCCAGGGCACACGTGCTCTGATTCGACTCTTGGCTGGGCATCACAAGGCAGATGGTGTCTCCTCCAAGGTTTCCGTGTTTGTGCTGGTGATTGCTGTAGCGGCAGCCAAAGCTGTTGCAGCTCCGGCACGTCAGGAAGAGGAGGGCGGATCGAAGCCTGGGGAAGATGAGCGATCAGCTCATAGCAGTTTTGGAACGCAGAAAAAGAGGACGGAAACAAAGGATGGAGGAGTAGGAAAGTTCGTGCACGCTCCTCTCCCTTGCTTGCCATCCTTATCGCTGCGCGGCTGCGGCGAATAGGGAGGATGACATTGCCGAGAGGGGTGAATCACCACTGCCACTGCTTGGCAGTGTGTGCTCTTGTAAGCCGAGCAGGCATTGCCCGGTAGTCTTGCTGTCTCCCGGAAGTTTCAATCCGCCGACCAATTGGCATTTACGGATGTTTGAGCTCGCACGGGACGAGCTGGTCTCTCAAGGCTATGATGTCCTTGGCGGATATTTGTCGCCAGTGAATGATAGGTACACAAAAAAGGGACTCGAGTAGGCGGCACACCGGCCCAACATGTTGGAGTTGGCGGTTGAGGATTCCGACTTCCTTATGGTAGACCGATGGGAGGTCTCGCAACCGACATATCCGAGAACAATCGAGTTGCTTAGGCGTGTGGATCGAATTCTAAATGGCCCAGAGAACAGAGGGGCAGAGAGAACTCGAATCATACTCATATGAGGAGCCGACTTCTTGCAGTCCTTTACGATTCCGGGTGTGTGGATTGAAGACCAGGTTCGCGAGATTTTGTCCAGCTATGGTGTTGTCTGTATCACTCGGGGATCGATCGATGTTCGCAAGATCATCATGGAGAACGACCTGCTGTACGAATACCGACATAACATCGTGGTCGTTGACGAAAGGATAAACAATGGCGTCAGCTCCTCGGAGGTCCGCCGAAGCTTATCGCATGGCTTGTCCGTGAAGTACCTTGTGCCTGAGCAAGTCCTCCAATACATAAAGAAGAACTGCTTGTACTCCTCGTGCTGTTTGAGGTAGGCCTATGCTAGTCCCCCCCCCTTTTGTATATTCGCCCTGACGATGTAGTCATACTGTACATTCCAACCTGCTACTGTCTTCACCCGAATAGAGCACCCGGTCATTATACCTGTATTTGGGCCATTTTTCAACCCAGATGCAGCGATAATGGCCGGGTGTTTGATTCTAGTGAAGACGGTAGCACCATAGTTGCAGCATATCCGTATTATGCTCGTGTGAGGGCGTACTCGCACCTTTTCTGTCTTAAATGCATCTAACCGCATTTACGCCGGACCTGGATGCATCTGACCGCAATCTGACGGCCATTATGTCCAGTAGCAAGTAAGAAAGTCCCAGTGTGAGCACCCCCTGAGACCGATATGAATGCACGACCTAGTGGCAAGCTGGACTTGGGCTTGAACTAGAGTTTGATTCATCTGAATAAGGGCGTTTCGGATAGCGATAATGCACCCCCTTGTCACCTCCAGTAGRCTGACTAGAGTGTTTCTCTTTTTTTTCTTTTTTTTTCTTTTCCCTTTTGTAGAATTTTCAAGGTGCCTGGGGAGACCATTGAGCTCAAGCTTGAATGGGACAACATATTCGCCCGTAAAGGGTGATTCATTCTCTACTGCCAGAAAAGCCTGATATTGTAGCACTAGTTCTTCTCCCTTTCACTTGACCCTATCCCCAGGTGTCTGCAAAGACTTCAACATGCATCTCTCTCTCTCTCTCTCTCTCTCTCTCTCTCTCTCTCTCTCTCTCTCTCTCTCTCTCTCTCTCTCTC